>CAKNYM010051835.1:304848-344364 GCA_932195095.1 Andricus curvator | reverse complement strand
CCCCCCCCCCCCCCCCCCCGTGACAGAAGTTTTCGTGGGACTGACGTTAGAGCTGGACTCTCCACTATACGGTGAATCACTACTTGACTTGGACATGATTTCAACTCGCAAAACAAATTTCGCGCATAAAGGTGGTAGTTGGGTGTACAATCTAAACATGAACAATACAAACAATAAAGTAGCCTCGGACTGGACTGAAACTTTGATTGACTAAATGCATACACACGGTAAACGTAAAGTTTGAGTTTCAGGCGATGAATGGAGACTGGGTGTTTGGAATGCTAGAGGAGTGAATGATCTTAAAGTAAGAGAACTACGAGAAACTATGCATGCTAGGAAACTAGATATTTTATGTGTACCTGAGACAAAGAAGAAGGGATGCGAAAGTAGAAACATAGAAAATGGGGTGTTGAAAAGCGGTTTTGAAATATGGTTAGGAGTAGATAGGGAATCACATGGTAGTCAAGGGGTCGGTTTCATTATGAATGAAAAAGCAAGATATATGTTCCAAAAACGACTTAAATACTTTTTTTCTCCCCTTTTCAGATAGTTGGAAAAAAATCTTTCTGATTGTAGGATTTATTATAAAGATACGGAAATATACGCTAAAGTAAAGGAATTACCTTCTTCATTTTAAATCAAATACAACTTTAGTCATTTTTATCTGAAGAAGATTGAACATAACATATGGTCGTGGCGAACTTTTGGGTTTCTATTATACGATGAACAGAAACGAGCGTGAAGCGCGAGGTTCACATGATGATCAAACGAAATATCGAGCGCGAAGCGCGAGTGTCGTGATGAGAATGTGTTCCTTAAGGTCGATAGAACCTTAAGTAAATTAGTTCATCTTTTTATGTAAAACTGACATAATAAACCAAAATCAGGTCATAACGATGAAGCTTTAAGAGAGTATTAGCCCGCGAAGCGTGCACTAGCGAGGACACGAAGTGTGAAAACCTAGACGACAAATGTGTCCGAGCGCGCAGCGCGAGGTGAATACATTATCGAGCGCGAAGCGCGAGATAAACATATAATCGAGCGCGAAGCGCGAGATGAATACCCAATCGAGCGCGAAGCGCGAGATCCAACAGGTGCGCGCCCTAGGCGCGCTGAAACTTGCGAGCGAAGCGAGCCGCGCGCGAAGCGCGCTATGAGAATGTGCCCGCGAAGCGGGCGGATTTTTTTTGGTCACGTTTTCCACTTTAGAAGTATATTTTCATTTCATAAGGTCCTAAATAAATTTATACTCTATGAATCTGAAGTAGTGAAACAATATTACTAATTTCGATTTAGAAATTAGAAATCGTATTCTCACTCAGGGGCCATCCATAAATTACGCAACACATTCTTTGCCATTTTTTTATTTTTTCATTCTCCCTTGTAACAAGTCGTAACAAAGTGGTTTGGACCCCCCCCCCCCTGTCTATGTGACGTTATATTTCGAGACATTCTCAGTGATTCATTATTTAATACAATTTAGGTAACCGAATCGTCAAACAAATTGGAAGTTATTAAAATGAAATGAAAAAAGATTAAAAGAATATGGAACATGCAAGAGAGAAACTAAGCTCTCCGCGAATATTCAAATCTATGAAAAGTCCTTTAAAATATTTGGAAATTGTGGAAATCCTCTCAAATTCCGCGGAATCTTCTCAAGTGTCTTGAATATTGAAAAAGCTTTGTGTTTGTGTATATTATTTTTTTATAGAATGATGGAAAAATCAAAATATTAATTTAGTTATACAAATATAAAGTATTCATATGAATAAAAACATATAATATCAATATATCAATATATCATATGTAAAATTACTGAACGTTACAGTTATACAGTACCGGCGGAAATGATCTATACGTCTATTTCAGAGCTATTCTTGAAGAAGTTCATTTTGATAATATTAACCTGGAATTTTTTTCCTCATAATATTAAGAAATTTGATGAAAGTCGACGTCTTGTAAGCCCAAAATGCAACCAAGTCTCAATTCGTTAAAAAAATATTGCAAAAATACGTCAAATTTTAATATTTCCGAAATATTCAAATAGCTCTGGCAGAAGTCTTTATAATATTTTGGTGAATTGTTGAGTAATATTCAGAAATTTTTCCCTAGAGACAACCCTAGAGTCGAACTTAGTGCAAAGAAGTCGAAAATTTTCAATAAATGATTGTACTCGCCAAATAATGAAAAAAAAACAATAATCTTTCTATAATTGATGCTAAAATTGATTGAAATATGAGAAAGAACGATTTATGAAAAATGGTTAGGTTATCTTTTGAATTTTGCGAATTTTTTCAAATAGCTAAAAATATTTCAACAATTTAGTACAATATTGTGGGATATTTGACAACTTAAATGTGCCCAAGAACATTTAGCCTTTACGTTTTATTACGTTTTGCGCTATTATAAGGGTAAAAATTTAATGGTTATATTTGAAAAAAATGTCTATAAAGAAGAATTGTTAAAAACACTACCTTACAGTATCTATTACCCTGTCCCTCTCAAGAAAAATCTATTGCGTAATTTATGGATGGCCCCTTGGCAATCAGTTGTTTTTGCCTATCTAATAAGTAAATATTTATACTTCATGAATAAGCAGGTTTCTACTAATTATCAGTGAGTCACTCTTCTCTAATTTAATTTGTGAAATTTCATGACCTCATATTTAGAGAGTAGCTTGAATAAATATAAAAAATTGAAATTATAATGACTTTATCCCAGGATAGGGTCATACAGTTCAAACTTTATTTTGTAGCTTCCACAATCCGGGAGAGTATCGACCCCAAGGTAGCACCGTGCGATGACTTTTACAAATTTGCCTGTGGTAATTTTTTAAAAACCGCAGTAATTCCGAAAGATGATACGCGTATCGACAGATATATTTCCCTCGAAAAAGAAGTTCGGGAGCAACTAAAAAAAATCATTGAAGAGCCAATTCAACCCAATGAACCCAAATGGATCAAACTAACGAAAAACTTTTACAAGACTTGCATGGACAAGAGTGAGCACATTTTAAATTCTGAACTTTTGTAAAAGTACAATACAAATTTTTCGTATGAAAGACTAATATCCTTTTTTCTACAGGTGCGATTGAAAAAAATGGTGTCCGTACAGAATTAGGTAAATTAAAGAAAGCAGGTGGCTGGCCGGTCCTGGAAAACTCGTGGGATGAGAAAAATTTTGATTGGAAACGATCGACTTATGCTATGCAGAAAGTGGGATATAATACCTGTTACTTCTTCGATTTTAAAATTGCCACTGGAGGTCCTTCAGTAATAAAAAACCGTGTGTTATATGTAAGTGTTTATTATCACAGAAAAAAATAAGAAATTAAGATTAAAATTTAATATTTTTGTCTAAAAATTACTTTTCTTAGATTGGCCAACCTCCTTTCTCTATTAAGCGCGAAATGTTAATAAAAGGGATCAAGGACCCGATGGTGACTGCCTACTACAATTATATGGTTGACATTGCTGTTATTTTTGGGGCAAATAAAGCTAGAGCTGAAAAAGAATTAAAAGACTCTCTGGATTTCGAAATTAAACTCGCCACTGTGAGTATTAATTAAATTATGATTAGGATGGTCCAAAAATAAAATTTGCAGAGGGCAAGGCTCCCTTATATTTTGTAAGGTTCCTGGAATTCTTTTTTCCAATTCTTCAATATTAAGACGTTTCCCCGGGGTTTGCAAAATTCACATGAGATTTTAAATGGGAAAAGCTCAGTTTTCGAAAAAATAGAGGAAAAAACTACTTGTTTTTAACTTTTCATAAATTGAATTTTAATCACTTCTTTAAGAATATTTCAGAAATTGTTTTCATCTATAAATTATAAATTTGACAATCGAACCATTTTGTTATTTTTCAATTTTTAAAATAATTTGTATTTGCTGCAATTTTTGTTTTTCTACCAAACCATACATTGTTCGTATTTTCTGATATTAATGATAGAAGTAATGAATGCAAGAAACTATATTTTTTGTTGAAGACACTTTGTAATAATTTAATCAATCTTTATTTCAATTTTCCTCCATGCCAAATCATCATAATTTAGGACACTCTTAAATGAATTACCTACCTAATGGATGTTAGTAACTATGTTTTTTGTTTTAGGCAATATTAATTTTTTTTCAACAATCTTCACTTCTGAATTTTCATAGAAAAGATGGAGCAAATTCTATATTTTAATTGTCTCTCTATGTCGATCATTATTACGATATTTGTCTTTCAGAAATTATACCCCGATTATTCAAACAATTTTGATTTGTTTGAACAATTTGTTTTTATATATTATAAATAATTCCTTCTTTCTTCTGGGATTAATGAGACCGTTGATTCGCTTATAATTTTTAATAATTGAAGATTCAACAAAACCCTTTAAATTTTGTAAAATGCTTTGAAATCCCTCTAAAATCCATTGAAATCTTCGCAATCGCCAAGAATCCCTTAAAATTGATTTAATTTCATTCATTTTTTAAATTTATTTAGAAATCCCTTGAAAATTTTGAAGTCAGTTGAAATCCGTTGCAATACCTTAAAATCCATTGAAATCTCTCCATTGCAAATCTTGGAAATCCATCAAAATAAGTAGAAATAATTTGTAATCCCTCGAACATTTAAATTACATTTACTTTCCTCATTAAAGTTCTATAAAGAAAACGTTCAAATAACTAGAAATCGTTGAAATACATCAAAATACATTAAAATGAGTTGAAATCATTTGAAATTCCTTGAATATGAATTAAATAAAACGTATTTGTTGAAGTTTAATTTTTGAAAAACTTCAAAATCACTTAAACTCTTTGAAATCCCTTGAAATCCTTGGAGATTGATTACAATTATTTAAATCTTAAGACATTCCTTGGATTATCTTAAAATTCCCTAAGATCTTTGCAATCAATAGGAATCCCTTGAAATATCATTTTATGGCATTTATTTTCCAAAGCTCTCTAGAAATACTTTGTAATCCTTGAAGATTCAATAAAATCCTCTGAATTTTGCGAAATTTCTTAAAATCCATTGAAATATTTGGAGTCGATAAGAAACCCTTGAAATTTATTTAATTTCACTTATCTTTCAAAGTTATTCAGAAACACCTTGAGATTCTTTTAAATCCCTTGAAATCCATTCAAATCTTTCTTTTGGTAATCGTAAAAATCCAGTAAAACAAGTAGAAATAATAAAAAAAATTCCTTGAATATGAATGAACGAAACGTATTTGTTAAAGTTTAATTTAAAAAAAAAAGTTTAAAATCGCTAAAACTCTTGAAATTCTTTTGAAATCCTTGGATATATATTAAAATTATTAAAATCTTAATACATCTCTTCAATTATCTTCAAATTCCCTAAGATCTTTGCAATCAATAGGAATCCCTTAAAATTTCCTTTTGTGGCATTTATTTCCCAAAGCTCCTTAGAAATAGTTTGTAATCCTTGAAGATTCAATAAAATCCTCTGAATTTTATGAAATTTCTGGAAATCCCTTAAAATCCATTGAAATCTTAGAAGTCGATAAGAAACCCTTGAAATTTATTTAATTTCACTTATCTTTCAAAGTTATTTAGAAATCCCTTGGAATCCGTTCAAATCAAGGTCCATCAAGCTGGCACCTTCACAATCGAAATTCCCACATTTTTTTGTATCAGAATTTTGGGCTTTTTTTGGGCTGTATTGCCGATTTTTGGGCTCCACTACTTTTTTTGAAAATTAAAATTTGGTGTGGAGGTGCTGGCTTGACTCAAGCCAGCGCCTCCAATACATAAAAATCTGAAAAAATCAAAGACAACAGAATTTTGGGTTTTTTTTTGGGCTTTTGGATGCGCCAACAACCAATTTACAAAAACTACCTTTACCGGAAATAAAACTACCCCCTATATGATAAACGCTTATTTTTTAGCCTGCTGGCCTTAAAAAATTTGACTTGCTTACACTTTCATTTTTTTACAGAATTTTCTTAAAACTAAACCTTAAAACTAACATTCTTCCACACCTTATCTCTAACGCCGCTCGCTCTTATCGCATTGCCTTCCTCGCTTCGCCTCGCCTCGCACGCATGTCCCTACTTTCTTGCTTTGCCTCGCATTACCAAACTCTGCCTCCGCGGCTAATCCCTAATACTTATCTGCTATTTACAATATTTACATTTACTTATATTTACTTCCTCCTCTATTTACAATCTTTCCTTCTCCATTCCTCTTCTTCCTTCCTTCTCTTCTTCTCCATCTTACCCAAGACTCCCTTCACCCATGCTACTGCCCTTTTGTCCCCCCTTTCATGCATCAATACCTCCATGCTTATCCTACTCCTTTCCACCTCTACGCACTCCTCCAACCAGTGCTCCACTCTTGCCTCCCCCTTCCCACATAGTTCACACATCCTCTATTCCCTAATTTCCCTAAAATTTTGGGTTTATTTTAGGCTCTCAAATGCACTGATAAAAATTTTTAAAACCACCCCCTATGTGCAAAAAACCACCCTCTTGTCAAAAACAGAATCTGAAAAAAATAAAGTGCATCATAATTTTTGGCTTATATTGGGCTCACGAATGCTTGATTTTTTGTTTGCAAAAACCACCCCTACATCTAGAAAATCAAACACCTATCTATGAATTCGAATTTGAATTTTTAAGGAGCCCAAAAATCACAGACTCTATTAACCCTATAAAATTCTGAGTCTCAAACATCAGAAACTCCATTTACAAAGTAAATTCCTAAAAAAGATAATTCTTTGACAAAGTCATATCTGCCCGGTACCAAGGTGTTGCTTTTTAACGTTAAGGGTTGGAGCTTAAAAATCGGTGTTGGTATTTTTGAGGAGCCCAAAAATCAGAGACTCTATTCACACTTGAAATTCTAAAAAAGATTATTTTTTGACCAAGTCATATCTTCTTGGCGTCAAGGGGTTGCTTTTGAACGCTAAGGGTTGGAGCCCAGAAATCGGTGTTGGTATTATTGAGGAGCCCAAAAATCAGAGACTCTATTCACACTGTGAAATTCTAAAAAAAATTATTTTTTGACAAATTCATATCTGCTTGGTGTCAAGGGGGTTGATTCTTAACGCTAAGAGTTGGAGCCCAAAAATCGGTATATTCAGTGTAAATAGAGTTGCTAATTTTTTGGCTCCTCAAAAATAACAACACTGATTTTTGGGTTTCAACCCTTAACGTCAAAATCAACCCCCTTGACAGGACCCAGATATAACTGTCAAAAAATAATATTTCTTAGAATATTACCAACGGCCATGCCACGCTGAAAAAAACAGTTCTCGTCAGATCATTGAAGTTAAGCAGCGTTGGGCGCGGTTAGTACTTGGATGGGTGACCATTCGAGAATACTGCGTGCTGTTGGCACATCGTGGGTGTGGTGAGCCCACACTTGTAATAGTTATTTACTACAAGAAACTATCCACCTAGAAACACTACCCGAATCGCTTAATGGTATACTGTGTAAATAGAGTCACTAATTTTTGGGCATCTCAAAAATTCTAACACCGAATATGGGGCTCCTACCCTTAACGTTAAAAAGCAACCCCTTTGTACCGGGCAGATATGACTTTGTCAAAGAATTATTTTTTTGAGAAAAATGGAGTTTCTGATGTTTGAGACTCAGAATTTTATAGAATGAATAGAGTCTCTGATTTTTGGGCTCCTAAAAAATTCAAATCCAAATTCATAGATTGGTGTTTGATTTTTTAGATGTAGGGGTGGTTTTTGCAAACAAAAAATCAAGCATTCGTTAGCTCAAGAAAAGCCCAACACTACTTTCTATTTTGTTTTTTCCATGTTTGAGTTTTTACTGAAGGGTCAGTTTTTTGTACATAGGGTGGTTTTTGACAATTTTGTTTTGTGCATTCAAGAGCCCAATGTAAGTCAAAAATGATGATGCACTTTATTTTGTTCAGATTTTATTTTTGACAAGAGGGTGGTTTTTTGCACATAGGGGGTCTTTCTAGTTTGAGTTATTATATATGGGGTAGTTTTATTTCCGGTAGGGGTAGTTTTTAGAAATTGGTTGTTGGCGCGTTCAAGAGCTCAAAAAAAGCCCAAAATTCTGTCGTCTTTGATTTTTAATTTTTTCAACTTTTTATGTAGTGGAGGTGCTGGCTTGAGTCAAGCCAGCACCTTCACACCAAATTTGAATTTTCAAAAAAAGTAGTGGAGCTCAAAAATCGGCAATAAGGCCCAAAAAAAGCCCAGAAAAAGCCCAAATTTCTGATACAAAAAAATGTGGGAATTTCGATTGTAGAGGTGCTAGCTTGATGGACCTTTCAAATTATTCTATTGGTAATCGTAGAAATCCAGTAAAATAAGTAGAAAAATAAGTAGAGTCGATAAAAAATCCTTGAAATTTATTTATTTTCACTTATCTTTCAAAGTTATTTAGAAATCCCTTGAAATTCTTTTAAATCCCTTGAAATCCATTCAAATCTTTCTATTGGTAATCGTAAAAATCCAGTAAAACAAGTAGAAATAATTTTTAAAAAATCCTTGAATATGAATGAATGAAACGTATTTGTTAAAGTTTAACTCAACAAAAAGTTTAGAATTCATAAAACTCTTGGAACTCCCTTGAAGTCCTTGGATATTAATTAAAATTATTCAAATTTTAATACATTCCTTGAATTATCTTAAAATTCCCTCAGATCTGTGCAATCAATAGGAATCCCTTAAAATTTCCTTTTATGGCATTTATTTTCCAAAGCTCTTTAGAAATACTTTGTAATCCTTTGAAGATTCAATAAAATCCTCTGAATTTTATGAAATTTCTTGAAATTCCTCAAAATCCATTGAAATCTTTGGAGTCGATAACACACCCTTAAAATGTATTCAATTTCACTTATCTTTCAAAATCATTCAGGATTCCCTTAAAATTCTTCTAAATTCCTTCGAATCCATTTAAATCTTTCTACTGGTAATCGTCCAGTAAAACGAGTAGAAATCATTTGAAATCCCTTGAATATTTAAATTAAATTGAACGCTAAGAATCACTAATAATTTAATTCAATTCAATTTATATTGCGAAGTTCCCTAAAAATCCCTTGAAATCTTTGGAAATCCAGCAAAATTCTTCTCCTTTGAAAACCCTGCAAAGTTATGTTTCTCTTTTTCCTTAAAATTTCTCGAAAATCCTCGAAATCTTATCTTTAGAAATCGTAAAAATCCATAAAAATATGTAAAAATCATTTAATGTCCAAAAAACATTCAAATCCCTTGAATTCTTTGGAATCGTAAGGAATTGCTTGGAACTTACCTTCATTCAATTTATTTTATAAAGTTTTTTAAAAATACCTTCAAATGTTTTGAAATCTTACGAAATTCCTTTAAATTTGTGGAAATATCTTTATATCTCCTGAAAACCGATGAAATGCTTCAGAATTATTTGAAATCTTTTATCTCTTTTAAAATTCTGTAATTCGTTAGTGGTTTCTCTATTTTTTGCATCAGTTCTTTCAATTTTTCAACATTATTTTTTTATACTGATTTTTTATAAGGAGGGATTACAAGGGATTGCATGGGTTTGCACAAGATTGCATAAGATTCCAGAGAGAGAGTGTATGTCAGATTTCAGAAGTAATTATATACATACAGGCCTCACAGTCCCTATAGGATAAAATACAGAGACCAAAGGGTACTTTTCGTCACGCTCATAGGGTACTTTTGTGAAAATAAAAAAAAAGCAATTTATTTCCGTAAAGTTTGAATGAATTCAGAGGAATTTAAGGTAAACGAAAAGAATTCGATGAAATTCATAAAAATTCAAGGTCAATTAAAAACAATTTGATGAAATCCCTGAGAATTTAAGGAAAGGTTAAAAGACTTCAGGATCAGTTAAATAAAAACTGTTAAAAATTCAAAAAGATACATTGATTTAACTAGAATTGAGTAAATTTAAAAGAATTGAAGTGGATTAACAAAATTCAAGAGAACTCCAAAGAATTCAGGGTACATTATTAAAAATTTTGGGTGCATTCTAAAAAATAATTTCAAATCTGTTAAAATCTTTAAAGCCCTACTAATTTCTAACTAAAGAGTGACTAATGATTACAAAAATATTTAAATGAATTGGAAATTAAAAAAAAACGAATCCATTTATTTGAGTAAAATTTGTGTAATAATAATTCAGGACGAATTCCACACGAATTGCAAATAATATTTGAAAATCTCTTGAAATATTCGAAAAGCTACGAAATTTCTCACTGCTCATAAATAAATTCTTAGAAATCCATTGAAATTTCATAAAATCCCAGTAAATTACATGAAATCTGATGATACTTTCTTAAATCCTGAAAATTTATTAAAATACCTCGAGAGCTCTTAAAACCTCATAAAATCGTTGAAAACCTTGGAAATCTTATAAAACCTCTCAAAATCTTTTAAAATATCTTCAACCCTTATAGGTCCTGTAAAATCCTTCCATATCTTCCGAAATTCTAGGAAATTCTTTACAATCGCATAAAAATTTTTTCAAATCTCTTAAAATTATTAAAACCCTTGGAAATCCCTTGAATATGTTTAAATCCTTTGAAAATGCCTTGGAATCCTTTAAAATTTTCTAAAATATTTCAAATCCTTTGATATATTTTGAAATCCCTTAAAACATTTTAAAGTTCTTGAAAACGCCGGAGAATTTTTTACAATACACTAAAATATTCCAAATTCTTTGTAATCCCATTATTGATGAAATCAATTAAAAATTACTTGTAATATTTCTGAATAACATAAAATATTACAAATCCTTTAAATTCTGTTTAAGCTCTCAAAAATGCCAAGGTACATGAAAAAATACCTTAAAACATTTCGAATCCTTCGATAATTTTATCAATTGATTCCAGAGAATTAAAAGAATTCAGGACAAATTATCCAGAATTCAGGGTGAATTATTATAAAATTCCATCAAATTCTATGATGATATTTCCTGAAATCCTGAAAAATGAATTAAAATACCTTGAGACCTTTAAAATCCCTTAACATCATTGAAATCCTCGGAAATATGGTAAAATCCTGTTAAATCTTTTAAAATGTCTTAAAACCTTATAGGTCCTGTAAAATCGTTCCATATAATCTGAAATTCTAAAAAATTCTCTATCTTAAAAAATTTCAAACGCTTTGAAATCCCTTCAAATTAATGAAATTAATAAAAAATTCTTTGGAATCTTTTAAGACTCCCTAAAATATTTCAAACTAAAAGCTCTTGCAAATGCCTAAGAGGTTTTAAAAATACACGAAAATCTTAAAAATCCCTTAAAATTATTGAAATCTATTAAAAATTTATCGGAATCTTTAAAAATACCCTGAAATATTTCAAAAGAATTGAAGACAATTCAAAAATAGGTAAAGACCTGAATTAAATAGTGATTAACCAATGAGTTAATTTATTGAAATAAAAGTGACTAATGTGATCTTTTCATTTGAAAAAGTTACTAAGAATTGATTTGAGAAAAAAGTGACTAATAGTGACTGTGTGGCAGCCCTGATAATATTTAACAGTTACTTCTTACAGAAAATTCCCTGATTTATGCTATTTATTTTTTTTTTTTGAATGCCTAACTCTTGGAAGCTTTGATCTTATTACAAGTGATTTTAAAGTTCCATTATGGGCTTAACCAAATCTTGAAAATACGTTACTTTAGGGTCCTTAACTGAATATAGGGTACAATAGGGGATATAGGGACCGGGGTAGGCGAGACTCATTCGGTGATGAAGGGAGTATAGGAAGGGGTATAGATTTTTAGCTTGATCTAGAAATCCCGTTTTACTCATTTAAATAACACGTTCGCTCCACAACACTGCTCCGACCCAGGTTGCTGATCAATCTCTCCAGCGATCACCTCAAGTGAAGAGCCTCACAAAGTCATCATGTGAAGCTTCCCACTCGGGTCCATTATTCCAAATTTGTTTATTAGAATATCTAAAACCCTAGATCTCTGAAAGTGAAGAAGCTGAAAGGAATATCAGTACAACCATGAAAGTCAGCGATCTTGAAAAAAAGTATCCGACTATTCCCTGGAAGGAATACTTCAACTCACTTCTCAAATCGATTGTTGTAATTGGAGACGATGAAAACATAATGGTGAGCGCGCCTAATTTCTTCGAAAAATTCGAACAATTGATGAAGACAACTCCGAAAAGAGTGCTTGCTAATTACCTCTTCTGGAGAGCAGCTCAGGATGACTTAGATTATTTAACTGAAGAAATTGAAAACCGCAAAATGAAGCTCAACGCTGCACTGTCCATTCTAGACAAAAAAAGAGATAGGTCACAGGAATGCTTCCGAGTGTCTACTCTGATAGGATTGAGTACTGGCACGTTATACACCAGGAAGTATATTGACCCAGAATCTAAGAAAAGTGCAGAAATATTAACAGAAAATATTAAACAACAGTACCAGAAAATTCTAAGAGAGGTGAGTTTTTCAAACTTTTGACTTATTAAAATAATGCTTATTCGAAGACTGACAAATCAGTCAAAAGTGACTTTTCAAATCAGTCAATTTGACTCACTGATGAAATCAGTCATCGCATTGAATTTTCAACCAAGAAAAATAATTTTCAACTGAAAAAAGATCAAGTTGCAACAGACTAGTTAAATTTTCACCAAAAAGATGAATTTTAAACCGAAGCGATTTATTTTCTACCAATAAAGACAAATTCATCTAATCAGTAACATCCACTGACCCAATCAATCATTTTGAATGATCTAAATTGCAACTGTGATTTATTAATTCAGACATTTTAAATGACACAACGAGTGACTTTCACTAATCAAAGCAATCATTTTTATTGTTCTAATCCCTAACTATCAATACTCTTGCGAGTCATTCATGGTTAATTTTAATTTATTCATTAAAATATGTGAATTTAATGAAGAATTGCAATATAAAAATAATTTTACTGTCTCATTATAGCAGAAACATCGTTCACTTCTGTTGACTGAAAAATCAATAGTTTCAAGTGACTGTTTGATTCAGCCAGAAAAAGAACTGATCTGTCTGTTAACAGGACTCTTCTGTAGTAAAAATGCCTGATTTTTCAGTCGAAGCTTGCCTGATTAATGAAACCAGTCACATTTTGACTGATTCAAATTTAGAGTGTAGTAAAAATATCGGAACCAAAAATTTCCCTTTTTCACATACAATACATAAAAAAAAGTGTAGTTTAATCTAAAAATCGTACATAGTCATCAGAAAATATAAGAAAAAAAAGGTGAAAAATGGTCGAGAAATCATCCTGAGAAATTAAAAATAACACCAGCTTTAATAACGAAAACATTATTTTTATCTGCCATGGGAGAAAAAAAGCCTTTTTACGTTTTGGGGCGATTTCACAGTCCTACAATTCTATTTTCTCTTTTTGCAAACAAAAATTGGTAAAAAATATATGTTCACTTGTACAAAAAATGGAAATCATTAGGGATTGTCCGACCGTTCAATTTCTAACAAGAAAGTTTATTTTCAACCAAGAAAGGTGTATTTTCGACCAAAAATTATGATTTTAACAAAAAAGTTGATTTATCAAAAAATAAATTACATTTTACCAAAATAGTTGAATTTTCAGCCTAAGAACATGTATGTTGAACCAAACGGTCAAATTCTCGAACAAAGAAAATTAAAATTCAACCAAAACAGTTGCATTTTCAAGCCATAAAGACGAATTTTGTTGAAAAAAATTGATATTATAACACAAAACTTTGAATTTGCAAATAAAAAAGTTTATTTACAACCAAGAAATATTAATTTTTAATCTTCAAAGAAAGATATCTTGGATAAAATAGTAAAATTTTTAAGAAAATAAATAAACATTTAACAATATCGATCAATTTTTAATCAAATAGCTGAATTTTCAACTAAAAATATTAGGCTTTCACCAAAAATAGAATATTTCAACCTTCAGTCTGAAAATTAAATTTCAGCAAAAAGGAAAATCTTTTAATCAGTAGAATTTACGGAAAAAGACGAATTTTTAATGAAACAGTTGAATCCTTCACCAAGTATAATAATTTTATCGTCAAAATATCAAATTTTCAGCAAAAATAATTGAGTTTGCAAGCTAAAAATCTAAAGTTTAATTAAACAGTTGATTTCAACGCCGGAAAAGATTAATTTTCAACAAGAAAGTGAATTTGAAATTAAGAAAGATTAATTTTCAACAAAATAGTTGAATCCTCAAACAAAGGAATGAATTTCGAACTATTGAGATTAATATTGTACCCTCTCTCTAACCTCTAAAACTAATTTTCTATGAAATACATGAATTTTCCGCAAAAAAGTTAAATTTAAAAAAAAAAAAAAAAAAAAAGATTATTCAATAAGTTCAATGAATTTCTCACAAGATATTTCAATTTTAAAATAATGAGTTTATTCTAAAACCAAAAAAATGAATTCTCAATAAAGTAGTTCAAATTTCAACGAAGAAGTTGAATTACTGACGAAAACAGATGACTTCAACAAAATAATTGCATTTCTCACAAAATAATTAAATTCTCAACTGAAAATTTTTAAACTAAACGAGATGCATTTAATAACGTGGTTTATGGACGACCCCTAAGTTGCTATAGTAAAAGAACTTTATTATTTGTCATTGTTTATAAATAGCTTAAAAAAAAAAGACAGAAGTATGTACTTAGGGTGTATGTGTATTTTCTTATGTATGTGGAATTCATAGAAAGAGAAATATAATTTTTAAAAACTCCCTTTCTACACGTCTCTTACTTGCTCTTAATTTTGCGCTAGGTCGACTGGATGGAAGAAAAAACAAGGACGACTGCTCTGGATAAACTTGAGTCTATGAAAAATTTTATTGGATATCCCAAAGAATTTTTTGATGACAAGTCTCTTGACGAATACTACAGCACGGTGGAAATAACCCCAAATGATTACCTCCAATCAGTTTCAAACATGAACATTTTCTCGACAAAACAAAATTTCAAAAAATTAAGGAAGCCTGTGGACGACCCAGATTGGGCACTTCACGTTGACACTACTGATGTAAACGGTGGCACTGAATATCTTCAAATTGGAAACAGCATTGGTAAGTGTATTTTATTGATCAAACTTTGCGAAACTTTGAAATAATTTTGTGCCAATATTCAAAGGAATATAAAATTCCGCCAGAAACTTCTGCGATGCAACAAATCTGCAAGTGCACATATATGAATTTATGAAATTAAAGTTGGCCAAGTAATTTGGAAAAAAATATTCATAATAAAATGTATCAAGATGTATCTGTTTTTGTGCCAATCTTATTTCTTAATGGTTAGTCAGCCTGTAGCCAAGTGTCACTGAAATCGGTTGAAAATTGCGCCGACAATCTACGGAAGGTCCAAAATACATGTGTTAGCGAATTAATAACGGTTGGCGTGATGCAGCAAAGGAACAACTTATTGACACTTCAAAGTCAATGATATGAATGCTAATTTCCAAAAGTTAAAATCAACCGATACTAGTAAATCAAATCAGATAGGCTCAAGAAAGTAATAACATCATGCCCGCCTCGTTCTGTTAACAAAATAAGGTAGTCAGCTGGACGGTTTAATCAGAAATCTAAAACAGAATATCGAGTGATAGTCGTCTTCACCTACTGAGCGGCACCTAATTAGACGATATCTTTTCCATCCGCCACGGAAGATGAAACTGGAAATAGCAGCATGAGTCTTGACGAAGAAGTCTCCGCCCGCCGTGAGATACCATGCCACACAGCAGCTGATGTACCCCGCGGCATCATTCAGCATGTCATTGGCAACTATATAGTTCAGCAACTGCCACATGGTCGTGATGTCTTTTGCTTGAACAGATAATTCGCAAATTATACAAGTCGGTATCTGTGAAAACGCCGTGGAAGAAGGCCGTCCAACTGAATGTGTCATCTTGGTAATCTACGGATTAGCGCAATGAAACAGTTTTTAACTTAGGTTCTAAGATCTCGAAATCTGTGAGAATACGTCCCACAAGATGATAGCTTGATCAGGTGCCAGGAAAATCCATCTGACAGCTCGTCATTCAAGCAACGTTGTCAACGTTTTGCATTGTCATGTCTCCCAGAGACCAATCACCACCAGGAGCATTCAGCGAGTATGATACCAAGTCACCAATACTCCTTTCTATAACCTACTGCGTATGTTTCGAGACTTTCTTGAATTACAGCAGAGAAAGAATATTGGCAGCCCCTGTGGCATACAAGGACAAAGGACAGGATGATCGGCCGACGTCACCTCAGCAGCTGAATGTTTGCGATACAATTAGGAAGCTAGTGGAATCATGACAAGGAAGATAGCCTTTGATTGTCTAACTAGTTTTAATGTTCTCTGCGAAGAGCATGTGAATATGAAACCGTTGGTCGACACTTCCCTTAAAGTTGGAGACCTACAGTCGTGTGATCAACTCACCATAAAACTGAAGACAATGAATACCAGCGATACTGAAAAGTATAGCGCGGAGCCTTGAATGCATCAAATGAATAGGCACAATATAGAATGAATTCCTGATGCAGGAGCATTTAACTAAGCCATTAGTACTTGATGATGATCATCATCATGATTTATTCAAATGGATCTGCTACCCGTCGATCCAACTCGAACTGTAGACACCATCGCCTCCGAGTTTTGAGTTGAGGTGGCAAAGGTGAGAAGAATCGAGAATTAATTTCGAGCACCAATGCCTAACCTAATACAAAACTCGATCAGAAGATGCATCGAACTACAACGCCGACACATATTAGTGTTTGCAAGAAGATACTTCTGCAGAGATCACATAAATTAATCGATTTAGACAACTCGAGTTTTTTAAACATTTGTTAGATCAAAAACAATTCGTAGGACTGATGCGCAAACCAGTTCATACAGGTCAACAAGTTAACTCCGCGACACCCCATGCATACGTGCACTGATAAAGAAAAAGCCTCAGAGATATTGAGAAATGTATACTATTGCATGAAGCTGAATCAATAGAGAGAATTTATATTTGAATATTACATCGAGAGTCAGAATGTGCCAAATTATTTCGAATCATTAGGAAGCGAATCGATAAACGGACTTCACAATGTCAGCTTGGTTGCATGGAGAATACGGAAGTTTCGAAAACAAGGCGGTCTGACTCATTGCAAGTCAGACGTCGTCCTGCACATGAATATTTGTTATATTCGAAAATTCTTAGAACGAACAGTGACACAGTTGTACTTCCCCTCCCCAGCAATTAAACCTAGTCGTGAGGAATCGAGTTTCATCAAATAACATTCTTGAAGAACGTAGTCCTTGATTATCAACAACAAGAATTTCTTCCTTAAATGTCTCGAAATGCTCCATTCCTCGTTTCTGATTCTCTCAAAGATCGACGCATGCTCAATCTCAACTGATTGACACCTAAAATAGAAAAAAATGCCTGACTGGAAGCGTATGTGAGCAACTATCAGAACACTGTCCTCGAGAGTGATAGCGTCCAATGTGACCCCGTGTCAGGGACTCTGTCCTCGAAAGTGACTGCCTCGAGCGACTGCCCTGACACAAGAGAAAAAACCAGCGTCAGTTTCAAAAAAATTCAAAATATTTCATGTAGTCATGGGAGCAATTAATGTCGCTCAGTAGGTACTACCACTGGAGCGAGCATTGTATCAATCTTAGCTACTCAACGTAACACTCACGGCTTACTTGGCGTACTCACATATATATCCATGGGTACGGCACTCAATGTATTTTAGAGGGATCACAAACTCCCGAACTAGAGCGCCCTCGTGGAGTCCCTGGAACCCTGATTTCTCCTGATAAATCAGCAACTTTCGTACATGCGCAGTGTAATGCTTTATACTACCGCGCCTCTCGTGGAGTCCCCGAAAAGCTCTCTGCTTCCCCGCCTCGTCTACCCGATGAGTGCGACAGAAAATAGGGTACAGTGCCGCACCCATGCATATCTCTACTACTTACAATAACATATCGCCGCATCCGGCCAGGTACATATCAGTCAAAGTCACAGACCTGGCTCATGAAGCGCTCTTGCATGGCGACTGCCCATCCAGGCCAGACGCTATGTGTCTGCTTCGTCACAGTCATAGCCCGCAGGCGTTTTCACATCGCATCTGGTTGTGCCAGCTCAGATTCATGCTTCATCAATAGTCATAGTCAATTAGACGAATCGGAATCAAGTCATATGAAATTCATGTGAACAACCAGCTCTTGAAGCATTTATAGCAGAAAATATTATCACAGTAATCAAGTTAGTCACAATAAGCATAATTTATGTCATCACAACACAATCCCAATGTGGCGCATCAAAACACCATCCCAGCACGGGGCATTACAACGTAATGCCAGCACAGAATGTCAAAACACAATCCCAGCAGGGAGTAATAAATCATAAACACAGGATCAAAATTCATCAAATATATAGACATAGCGATGGCCCAGTAAGAATAACCATAAGATGTTCAATCTCATTTGTTCCGTGAGTCATGTGACCATGCTCCCCTGTGGACCACACTGTCCTATTCGAAAGATCACAAATGTTTGCGCATCAAGGACGACTGGTGTGAAGTAGCGAGGGAACAACGTTTTGTCACTTTCAAGTCAATGAAATAAATGCTAATTTAAAAAAGTGAAAATCAACCGATATTTCAAAGGGCCAGTCGAGATTCTACAAAATTTAATTTAATTATAATCTGACCTCATCCAATGGAGTTATGGTCCGAAATCCAATCCGCAAGTCAACTCAAACACGTGACGTTCGATGTGCATACAAAATATTTAGATAATTTTGTAAACTTAGCCTAGATGTAGGTTCCAGAAGCTGCGACCAGGATCCTTTTCGGAAAGATCGATCTCGACGTGACTGGAGGTAAATGTCTGGCACGTCACTTACCACAACACCAGAAGACGATCAAGTCGGGAAAAGCACTTTACGATGATCCGAGGAGGCAAAAGCACTTAACAATGTTCAAGAATCACTTATCTGAATAGGGAAGATTTTCCGTTAGAGTAAGCATTAAGACTTGAGAATTCACAACTCCGAACTGGAACTGATGATCAATGTCACTCTAAGTAATGTGGTGCGTTAAACTTGATCTCAGAACGAGGTCACAAGTTTCCGACACGGAAGTCGAAACGGTGCGTAGTGTCAGGGAGAAACTCCCAAAAATTAAAAACTTCATCAAGAATAGTAAACAATTTTTTTAATTATAAAATTTTTTAGATTTTATCTGAATCAAATAGAATAGGCTCGAAAAAGCATAACCAACATGATTATTCCAGATAAGCGTTCTTGGGTTTTTTTCTGTACTAGGCGATGATTTGCTAGCGCGAATCTTGATTATTTTTTGAGACCTTATTTGAAAGAAATTTTGTATTATTATTATCTTTTAAATTTAAAACGATTATTTATATATTTACTATGAATTCCAATTTGTTAGACTTCCCTCCTGGACTCCTACAAGGCGTTTTCTACGATAAGGATAGGCCTCAGTACCTGAACTTCGCTGGGATTGGTTCGTTCAATTTGGGACATGAAATGGCTCATGCTTTTGATAACGAAGGTAGACTGATTGATAAAAATGGAATCATTAAGGATTGGTGGACTCCAGAAACGAATAAAAAATTCCGTCAGAAAGCTAATTGCATTACTCAGCAGTACGGAAATTATACGGTTGAATGTGCTGGCGTCAAAGTATGTATATTCAGAATTTAAAAAAAAAAAATTGTTTTGGTACCTTTAGTTTAAACTGAAACTTCATGAACCCAATTTTATTCTTATTTTATCTATTCATTCGATTTTCTTAGAACTGTTGATGAAAAAAAGGAAAGTTAATAAAAATAATAATAAAGTACAAATTTCTACAATTAAATATTTATATAACTTTTTGATAATAATTTTTTTTTTCATTTTGTTGTGAAAATCTATGAGGCGTGACAAAATACTACAGAATTTAACAGTTTTTTAATTTGGGCTTTTGAGGTCATTAAAACACTTTTAATTTTTAATATTTTTCAACGAATTTTCCTATTATAATAAATCACAGATGAAGCGTAATTTTAAGCAGAGGGAAGAATTTTTAGAACAAAGTACAATCAACTAAAACCATTTTTGAAGAAACCTACAAATAGGTTGTTCTTTTTGGCCTAGGATGACAAATATATAGAATATTACCATTAGATAATTTAAAATTAAGATGTGCAAATAATCGCTATTACAAAAAAAGCTTCTATGTATATACTTTAAAGTAATGGTAAAATATTAAAAGACAATAGTAGCAATTCATCAACTAAAAACTTATATTTTGAACTTTGTTTGATATACGTAATTACAAAAAAGCTCAAAACGAAATTTAAAAAAAAAAATATTTCAAAAATATTCTAAATATTTGTCATCCTATGTTGAAAAAAAAGAACTTGCTAGCTCCAAAACCTATGAATTTCTGTAGATTTTTGAATTTATGCTTTTTAGGAAGTTCTTGCAGGAAATTAAAACTACAACACGATAAGACAATAGACAAAAAAGAAGAAAATTCCACCAAATAATGGACAAAAGTTTAATTTGCCTGTAATTTTTGTTGTAAAGTATTGAACTTATTAGCAATCAATAATCCTATTTCAAAAGCAGATATTTTATTGATTCGAATGTACAAGTTATAAAATGTATAGCATCACTATTGAACCGAATATCAGAACTATAAATTCTATAATATAAACAATCAAGTCAATAAAATATCTGCTTCTGTACGAGGGTGTTTGTTTCAACGGTATATTTATTGAGAATGTGATATTATTTTGCAGTGATCACTGAGACAAAATTGATAGAATGCTTTTCAAGTTCAACTCGCAGATAACAAACCTATTTATACTAAAAATTACAAAATGAATTATTTTCGGATAAAAAATTGATTATTTGATGAATTCCAATAACAATTATTTAACAATTTTCAGTGGAATGGTATCAAAAGCCGAGATTCAAACATTGCAGACAACGCAGGCGTAAAAGCAGCGTACCTGGCCTATCAAAATTTAGTCAAACAAAAAGGCCCCGAACCCGAATTGCCTGGATTGAACTATTCCCAGTCCCAGCTTTTTTGGATTCAAGCAGCCATTACAAAATGTGCCAAACATACCCCAGAGTATCTGAAAAATGTCGTTTTGACCACTAATGATAGTCCACCAGAATTCAGAGTCATAGGTGCCTTTTCAAACAGGCCAGAATTTGCAAGCGACTTTAATTGTCCAGTGGGCTCTAATATGAATCCAGTTAAAAAGTGTTCCGTATGGTAAAACTTAAGAAAAACAGTGAAATGGTAAACCCGTAGGGTCAAATTTTAGTGCTCTGTACTACACACGGGTTTTACTGCTATTTTCCTTGTGTACTACAAATTACCAATATTGTAGGTGAATACTAGTACAGCTTTTAATAAAGACGGGCGCAGCCGCTCGAATGTAGAATCAGTAGAGTCTTTTCTTGGGTCTAAATTATTGTAATGTATAGTAAATCTTGTCTCGAAATAGATATGTATATTTGAAGTGAATCGACCAATGTACTCCTTTAAATATGATGCCATTATAAATATGAATAAAAAAATTATCTATTGAATTATCTGAAAAATTCGGTCGTGTTTTTTTATTTTGTTAGGTTAGAAGTTTTAGATTCATACATAATGAATATGTATACCAGCAAGATTCATGAAGAATCTAACGTTAATTCAATTATATTTATGATTTTTTTGTTAATCTCAGAGTTTTTATTGTATCATTTTTACACTCATAATTTATGATGGAAGGTATGAGATTTTTGGGAATTTGGAATTCCCTAATGTACGTCAATGCTTGATGTTTTCAGACCCCCTGAGTCAGAAAAGGTTGTCTTTTAGAACATGTCTGTCTGTTTGTCTGTCTATTTGTCGGTTTGTTGTCTGGCTTCAGAGAAACAAAAATGAAAAGTATAGAAAGTATATAATCATCGAACCTCAAGCAACTGAAACCCGGCGCAGGCACGCTTCGATATTTTTAGTCATATCGCAGGCACTCGTTTATACATTTTGAGTTTAATTGGCTTAAATTAAAGATAAGACTTGAACAGTGCATAATTAGCGAAGCTTTTGCATTTTTCAAGCTTTCTGCTTGGTATATTCTCTTTAGAAGGTTATAAATATCTCCACTAGAAGTAATTTATCGTATAAGCTTTTCAACTTCGTTGTAAAGAAAAGTTTCTCTCTCTCTGCTTGAATAGTAATCACGTTTCAAAGTCAGCGATTTTCAATAGTACTTGCGATAGTCGTAGCAACAATTTCCTATGGTAATGTACTACATTCCTGATATCACACTTTATTTTACTTATTTTAATTGTAATAGCATTTTTTGTTGTTGCTAAAATTAGGAACATTTATTTTTCATATCCAATGATTACAACAAACAGCGTGAAGCAATAACAAAAAAATAGCTTTTATCAATATTAAACCCATTGCCTAAATGATTGCGATTCTCTTCTTATATACATAAGAAATTTCGTATATTGCTTTTCAGAATCTTTCAAAATTACTTTGCAGAATGTTTAGTTCGAAGAAGTTAGTTTTATTTTCGTACAATTTCAAACTAGCTGTGCATTTTTTCTCGTATATTATTTCCACTTTTTTTAAATTTAATATCTTATGGTGCTCATTTGATAAGCAGTTTGCTTTCACATAATGATTGATTATCAAATATATTCAAAATTTCTCGAATCAACGCATCTTTTCTATTCTTGCACCAACTTTAAATGATGTAAATGAGAGAAAAATTATGTTTAAAATAGACTTTTCAAATAAATAAATGACTAACTTTCTTACCATTCAATAAAATGTATTCGTATTAAAGGTCAATCTGTTTGTCTCAGGTCAAGGAATCTTTTACGTTTTTGCATCAACTTTGAATTATGTTAATGAAAAATGTTTTACTATGAAAACCCCATTTTTAAAATATTATAAAGTGAAAAAAAAGTAATTCCAGGGTCACTAAAGTATACTGTGCGTGGACGCTCGAGATAGACTGGTGTAAGACCATAACGGGAATATTTAGCAATACCTTAACTTCATGAAAAAAAAATATATATATTTTTTCAAAAAATTTCAACATCGATTTCTATTCATTATCCATTACTGCATTTGAGTGATGCTGTGTGGAAAGTAATAGCAAAACTTCAAACAAATATGATTTATATTTGCAGAATATAATATGATCTGCAACTTAATATGACGATTAAAATGAGATTTTTCTGAACATTCACAATGTTATTTAACCAAGCTCCTTCCTATTGGCCTGTTATCAGAGGAAGCTTCAGATAGAAGCCAGTAGTAAAAAGATCAGAAAATGTCGAGAGCAGTTTACAAGGAAGTTCTTTTGAGAAACAACAAACGAGGACATTTTCTTATGGTTGCTTTTCAATTCCTGCCCAAAACTCTCTAGTTCTCAAAAAAAGGGATATACCAAAGCGAGTCCAAGAGCTCCTCATATTACCCGATTAACAAAATTATGAATGTCAAGATGAGATTGAAAGTGATTCTAATTAAGCAGAAAAATTAGAGGAAATTATATTCTATTATTCGAAATTAAATTTTAAATGTAATGTTATTAAATGAATTAAAATTATTATTAAAATTACAAATGGTATAATAAAATGTAAAGAATAAAATCGATTTAGAGTAGCATTATTTACTCTAAACCAACGGCCATACCACGCTGAAAACCCCAGTTCTCGTCAGATCACTGAAGTTAAGCAGCGTTGGACGCGGTTAGTACTTGGATGGGTGACCATTCAAGAATACTGACATGAGTGCTGTTGGCACATCGTGGGTGTGGTGAGCCCACACTTGTAGTTATTTATAACTACAAGAAAAACCTAGAAACACTACCCGAATCGGGTAGTGTCACGCCTACCCTGAAAGGGAAATGGTTTAATGGTATAAATAAAAATTACCTAGATTTTACTATCTTCAAGTTTTATTGATTTTATTTTATTGATACGTAACATTTAAAGAATATATTATTGTCATTCATTGAGAACTTCTGTTGTTTATATTTCAATAGTCCTATGTCATTTGCTCTGTCATTGAAAAATATGACTTTTCGTTATTTTTTAATGTTTTGAATCAACGTAACATTTTTCTGCAATTTTTAGATTACATTTAATCCACTGAAAAGAATGTAAAATTTCCGTTTTTGAATAATTTTGAATTTTGTTACATTAAATTCGTTATTAGAGACTAAAAATCCCAAATTAACCTTGCGTGTTCAAGTTCAAAAAAATTTCCATTTTTTCGACGCCATTTTTTATCTGCCATTCCAAATTTGGAACCTTTTGTCTCAAATTCGTTATCAGTGACCTTCATCGTACCTACATACGACTTTTCGTGAAAATCCAATTGAATTTAGACTTTTAAGCTGGTTAGGTGCCGCGAGCACACAGTGGTAGAAACCGCTATGTTCAGACGTTGTGCTACTAGTCCAGTAGTCGAGGGTGCACCGCCAGATGGCTCCACCATTTATTGTAAGTAAAGGTCGTCGGCACTATAGAACTATATTTTACATGATGAATTATAATTCCCTACTTCAAGTAATTTCTTTTGTCAAATGAGCCAAGAGGGAAATAAAAATGAATATCGTTTTCAGAAGATAATATTCTAAAGAATACAATCGAGATCACAGTCTATGACACGGATGTTGTTCCGGAACCCGAAAATCTCTAAAATTTTAGAACTTAATCAAATTGTGCTTTAAAATGAGTTTTCACTCAGATAATTTCAGAAAAAATTTATGTTTTGAAAGAAATGTGGAAAAATTACTTAGACTTAAAGTGGTCAACTTTGTGGCAATCACCCATTTGTGCCTAATTGTTTAAATATGTTTTCACAATCAGTTGGCGCCTAAAATAAGTGCCAAGGTTATCTGAAGATATCAAAAATTATCTATTCCACCATCATAATAAAAATTTACTTATGAATTCCTGAACGCTTCGCTTTCAATTAAGTTGACGTCAGATATTTACCGAAAAATAATAAAGTCATGTCTGTGCAGACGTGCTCATGTTTTTTAGTAGATTTTACAAATAACAAATTTAAAAGATTTACTAATGATAAAGTTTCATTATAATTATAATCATTTGTATTTACATATGTATTATGCCTAATATTATGTCATATCATTATACATATATTACGTTATATTCCATTGTAGGTTAAAGGGATGTTTATATTCACTCAGAGAAAATGTTGTCTTGCAACAAAAACATTGTCGTCTTGTCTCTTTTGTTTTATACAACGTTAATATATATTTTTTACACAAACATAATTATTATGCTGCAAGATTAGGTGAGGTTAGTCGCCCAAGGAAAGTTTTTGCTACAAAAAGATTCCTTTCGAGACAAATGAAAATCCTCTCAAGTTTAAATTTAAGAGGAAATGCCATCTACGTGAAGAAACATCCTTTTGTCATAAGAGGAACTTTCTTGCCGATAATTTTTAACACTTTTGAAATTACTGACAAAGTTGTGAAATATCTTTCACAGATTTCATCTCTATAACTTATATGGGTAGAAAACTGATTAAAAGTAACAATTTTAAAAGCAATTTCCAAATCTTGTAACCTGTACAATTTTAATCACGATGATAATAATTACGAGAAAGCGTGCGTGACTGATGTTATATTCCGGGAAGTATACCAAGTAAATAATAATAATCTTAAGTAAGAGAAACAAATCATACTTGAAAGATAAAAAATTTCATTTTTCCAATAATTTTAAGATGGAGTTTGAACTATAATTTCAGTAATTTGTGACACAATTCAATTGTCAATATTTTATTCACCCGCTGTAAAAATTAAAAAATATATATATTTCTTAAAAAGTTTACCAGGACAAAGCCAATAAAAGAAAAATGTATTTTTCTATTTCTAAATAATATGATAATTTTCGCTAGCTATATATACATATATTTTTATTTTATTTTTAATTTGACTTGAATCGAAAAATAAGGGCTGCATACAGTATTAGATGAATTGAAGGCAGTAGATGGTCAGTCTGTTATGTATGAAAAATCGTGGAAACCTGAAGCCTTTTCCTGGCCACGATCGGATGTCTAAGATGTTGGTACAGTCATCTTGAATTTTCCAAAAAATGAAATTTGTGCTGAATCATGCTAAATGTGTCCTCTATCGTGCCGCAAACAATTTAAAAAAATGTGGATTTAAGCGTTTCTTCCAGATATTATTTTTATGATTTTTGAAAATAAATAGGCATCGGTTCAATAAAAATGAATCTAATTCTGCTTTATATTCTTTCTTAAGTCCTAAGGATATAGAACTTTGAAAAAAACTGTTTTATTTTCGATCAATATTTTCGAAAGTGCGTACAAAAATACAGAAATATAAAATTTGAATTTAATTATTAATATAAACGAAAAAAAGCAAATTGGAAATATTTTCAAAGGAAATAATTTCAATTTCAAAAACTTTTCAATTTTTTTTAGCAAGCGTGTTTGGTAATACTTTAAGTGTTTCTGTAAATCTCTAAGTAAGGAAGATATCAAAAATACACGCATAATCATATCATGTGTTACTGTTTCAATGCAAAATTTCTTTAAGAGAATTAAGCTTGATACATGTTAAAATTAGCTATTCTTCTATACATGTTTTACCGTTCATACTCGAATTTCTTAAAACCTGGTTATAACTACAAGGAGAACAAAATTGAAGAATAATATGGTGATTGCTAAAAAGTTGACCACTTTAGACAGTGACATTTTTGAAACCAAAGCATGTTTTCCAAACGACCTGAAATATATATTTTCGAATTAAATTTTCTTCCATCCAATATAAGTATATGTGAATCTCACATATTATAAAAATTGCGTTAATATTATTCAGAAATGTATAATTTTAAATTTGTAGATATGCACAAGTGCGCTGCTTCATAAGTGTTTTACTGAGATAATTTTAGGAAAACATTTATTAATCAATGAAAATGTGGAAAATAGCTGGGAATTGAAGTGTTTAAGTTGTTGGCGATCACTCATATATGTTCAATTGTCTTAATATTTTTTTATAACCAGTTAGTACCTAAAATAAATTCCAGGGTTATCTGAAGATAACGAAACTTCTGTATTTCAAAATTTTAATAAAAGTTTACCTACGGATTTATCAACGCTCACCTTTTGATTGATTTGACGTAAGATATTTACTGAAAAATAATAAACTCACGTTTGTGCAGACGCGTTCATATTTTTCTACAGTAATTTTTACAAATCAGAGATTAAAATGATTCAATAATCAAATAATAATATTTCATTATAATTATAATAATTTATATGCACTTATTGTGCTATATATTGTGTTATATTATAACACACATCTTGTATTATTATTATAAGAATATTGTAAATTTATAACGATTACAAATTTTATGCATCTAGTGTTATATAATCACTTAAGGAGAATCCAACTAGTCTTTTAGGTCCAAGGGATGTTATTATCTTAAAAATTCATATCAAATTCTTTTTCCCAACTGTTTTCGACAATGTTTAGGGCTTTTAAAATTATTTGAAATTTTTTTTTAATGTGTTATCTTATAATGCGGCGTGAAATATTTCCCACCGATTTCATATAGCACAAAATTTTCATTATTGTAGAATGTATTACTCGTTTTACCTAAAATATGAAAACTTTTACTTTTCGAATGATATTAAGATTCAAGTCCCACATTCACCAATTCAAGTTATGTAGCTTAAAATTAATTTTCTCGTAGTTTGTGACACATTGTACATGTCAATGTTGTATTGACCCTCTATAGATATAACAAATTTCAAAAAATATGTGTTAAAAAAAGTTCTCCATATCGAAGCCAATAGAAGAAAAATATATTTTTCTGGTTTAGCTGGTTTTCTGTGGATCTGTCTGCTATGGATTGGTCTATAAATTTAAAAAATGTGAATATATAAAAGATTACTTTACCCTTTATAATTTTTGGTAGAAAATGTAACTATTTTGGTAGAAATGTCATCTTTTTGCATTTTTCATTTAAATTTAACTGTTCTTCATTATAGATTAAATCTTTCTTGGTTAAAATATCATCCATTACATTTTTCGTTGAGAATTAACCCTGTTTCGTTAAAAGTAGAACTTTTTGGTAATGATTCAGCACTTTAGACAAAAATTAATATCTCTGGTTAAAAATGTTCCAATTTTCTTGAAAATGCGCTTTGATTGTTGTTGAAAACTAATTTTTGAAAGTAAAAATTTAACTATTCCATTTTTAGTTTTATAATTCATATTTAAATTAAAAAATGATCTTTACAATTTGGAAATTTAACTGTTTACTTAACGATTCACATAGTTTGCTATAAATTCTACTTTTTTGGTAGAAAATTTATCTTTTTGGTTGAAAATTCATCTTTCTAGTTGAAAATTGAACTACTTGCTTGAATGCTTTTGTTGAATGTTCATTTCTGGAAAGTTAAACTACTTTGTTAAGAATCTATTTTTTTGTAGAAGATTTATCATCTTTGTTAAAAATTAACATATTAATTGAAGACATAAATATTTTTTCAAAAGTTATTTTATTTGTTTGTTTCTTTGAGAATTAACTTTCTTTACGTGCAAATATAACTATTCTACTTTTTGTTAAAAATTGATGCTTCTAAATTGAAAATTGTTCTTTTTTAATTGAAAAATAAACTATTTGGTTGAAAATTCATTAATTTTCTTCAAAATTTGCCTTTTTTGGTAGAAAAGTCATCGTCTTGCTTGAAAATTCATCTGCTTTGGTTAGAAATGCAACTCTTTGATTAGAAATGCAACTCTTTGGTTAGAAATGGATTTGTTTTGGTTGAGAATTCATTTTTTTTGGTTGAATGAAATTCAACTACCTGGCTGAAATTTGAACTCATTTTTTTTGTTTAAAGATTCATGAATTTAGTTGAAAATTCCACTATTTCGTTGTAAATTAACTTTTTTGTTAAAATTTCAAATTTTCGGTTCTAAAATTTAATTGTTTTTAAAAAATTCTTTCAGTTTGTTAGAAATTCAACTTTTTTGGTAGAAATTATTCTATTTGGTGGAAAACTCATCTTTTTTCTTTGAAAAATTAACTATTTGATTAAAAATTGATCTTTCTGGTAAAACCACAACTAGTCGATGGAAAGTTGAACTTTTTTTTATTAAAAATTCATTTTATTTAGAAGATTCACCTCCTTGGTTGAGAGTTTAACTATTTTGTTAGAAAAATTGTTTTTGTAAGTTGAAAATTCAACTCTTTGGTAGAAAATTCATGTGTTTTGTTGAAACTTCGCATTTTACGATAAAAAATTTAACTTTTATGGTAACAAAGTCATCTTTCTTGGTTGACAGTAAACTTTTTTGTTGAATATGTAACTTTCCACTAAAAAATTTATTCGTCTTTTTAGCTTCACTGTTAGAAAAAAAGTCGCTGGCTTCATATACTGTATATGCAAATGACTTTAAAAACATGTAAATGAAATTCAATATGCATGTGTATATTGGATGTAATTTCAAATTTATTATGTAAATATACGACGACTATTAAGTCTTGAATATATTTATTAATATTAATATACACATTGAAAAAAAAAGATTGGAAACAAGTAAATGCATTTACTTGAATCTTATTTCTTACCATCACGAAAATATTCTTTCACATTAGTAATTTCTATTCGAATCGGGCATATCTTTTGTTTATCTAATGAAATTAATTCTTTGGCTCTATTTTCTTGATTAAAATAAATATTTCGTACATTCAAGGATAATATAATTTCGTTGAAATCTTATTAGTCCTCATATGAAATATTTATTTAATTGAATAAGTTCGATTCTTTGAAGTTTCCAGGACGCATTTTAATTAATTAATTTTTCCACACTTAAATCAAGTCTTTAGGTTTGTTTATTTCAATGATATAATTATTCAATTTAAACGAATATTAATTAGGTTAAAAATATGTTCATTCGATAAAAGAGTTTATGCATTTATAGAAACGTATTCATTCAACTGAAATAAATACATATTATATTATCGGAAGATGGCCTAATTTGTTTTAAATAAATGCTTGTTTGGATTAAACTAACATGACGCCAGTAGCCCCTAATACTAATAATCTAAAAAAGTATCTCAACTAATCAAATTAGCAATTTTTTACTAATCTTTAGTCGCACACTTTTCGCTGATCAAATCTGTAAAATTTCACTAGTAATTACTTAAGTTTTAACAATCTTGATTCAGAGAGGCGCAATAAAGTATCTTACGTGAGAAAAAAAAGCTATCAAATTAAAATAAACTTCTTTAGACACTAAAGTTCATCCATATGCAAGGCAAATAATTTTTACAAAGTTTGCTAAAGAATTTCAATTTTCTATTGAAAATTAGAAAAATGTAGCATATAAATACCGTGAATATGTATAATAATTAATTTCAAATTTATTGATTAGTTGTAATTTAAAGAGTCTACAAAATTCTCATTTTTCTTAGCTTTGTGCAAACAATCAGAAGGCAATGTTTTTAAATTGAAGACAGGCTACGTCACGATTATAATTTCACAATATGACCTTCTTATTGTTTCAATATAGTTCAGAATGCTGCAACATCGTGTCGTTTTATCGAACTTTTCTATTTTTCGCATTTTCCATGTTTATAAATTTTTAAAATTAACATATACAGTCCTAAATAAATTTATTTGTTTATTTGTATCAAGCAAATTAAGATAATAATCAAATTAAGAAATATCTCAAGTAATCGAATGATTCATTTTGTACTAATATTTGATGGCTCACTTTTTGCTAATCGAATCTGTAACATGTCACTAGCAATTAGTTAAATGTTACTAATTTTGATATAGAAACACCTCAAACTATCTTTTGTACACGGAAAAAAATTATACAATCAAAATAACCTTGTTTGGGCACTCAATTTCATACTTGTTCAAGTCGACGCTTATTCAGAGCAAATAATTTCCATAAAGTTTGCTAAAGAATTGCAATTCTCTATGGAAAATAAGGAAATTATAGTACCCCAAAAAATTTTGAAAATTAAAAACAGACATCTATCCAGAGGTCCATTGATCTTTTGTAATGTAAAGATTCTAAAAAATTCTTTCTTTTCTTAACTTTTTGAAACAATCAGGAGGCAATGATTCTAAATTGAGGCAGTCTACATCACCTTTACAAAATCATAATTTGACCTTGTCATTTCAATAGAGTTAACAATGTGACACCATCGCGTTATATAATTAAACTTTTAAATTTTTTCCGTTTTAAATTTTTATAAGCTTGTTTTAATTATTATGTATACAGTCCTTAATATATTTATTTATTTATTTGTATCACACAATGTGTTGCTTTACACTTTTAAATTAGGAAATATTTCAACACTTTTCGCTAATCGAATAGAAATGAGATTTTCAATTCGGTGAATTGTTTAAATTATATATGTATAATAATGACAATGTTAATTATAATTTAAACTGCAAGAATCCAGGTGTTCATGTAGGAAAATATGTATCACAGTTGAACTACGAACTACTTTAATGCACTCGTGCATGGGTTAGGCAAACACATATTTATTTGGAACAGTGGAATCTTCTTTTGCTTCAAATATTTAAGAATTTGATGTAATAGTTTTTCTTACATTAGAAAACATTTGCTTGACTTAAAATAAATTTCTTTTCATCAATTCGCGTTTCCTCAGTTCAAACAAATACTCATTCGCATTCATGGCACATTCATTTAAAACAATGAGTCATTCATTTGGTTTAAAATGTATATTTTTGTCTTCAATTATTCTTTCTATGATTCAAAGAAATATTCGCCTCTGACAAATAGGTCGTACTTTTAAATCAAACAAAGTTAACTTATTCTTATTAGAATTTCTTTGGCAGATGTAAATAATTTTTATGATTCAGAACATTGAATATGTAATGCATTTACTATCCTTTCAATTATTTTAATTTGAATTACAACGTATATTAAAAGTAAATTATTTAGAAACATTTTCAATATTGTAGAGAATGTTTTTGGTAAAATTTTAGTCTTTTTTTTCAATTCAACCATTCAGTTGAAAATGCATCTTAGTGTTTTGTTAAATTTTGTTGAAAATTCGTTTTTTTTCTTTAAAAATTCATGTTTTGTGGTAGGCAAGTTATCTTTTTTAGTTAAAAAATTAACTTTTTTGTTAGAAATTCTACTTCCTTTTGAAAAATTCGTCTTCTTAGCTTAACAATTTCAATATTTAATTAAAAGTTCAACTGTGTTGTTTACAATTCGTCTCTTCTGCTTGAAAGTTGAACTATTTGGCTGTTAATGAAACTGATTGGTCTAAAATAATTATTTTTCTTAATGCAACTGTTTCGTTGAAAACTCGCCTTTTTGGGTCAAAATTTATCTCTTTTGTTAGAAAAACTTTCGCGATTGAAAATTCCACTATTGTGTTGAAAATGCAACATATTTCGACATGAAGTCTAAATAATTCAAAGCTTTTTATATCGAATTGAATATGGTAACAACATTCAAGTTATTTACAAAAATGTATTCCCCTATTAGTTCTCTATTTTTGTGAAAAATCCTTACATTTTTCCTATTGTAAGAGCATTTTAGGCTGTCAAGTCTGATATTTTAATATTTTTGATTATACTTGACACATCACTAAAGCTTAGAAACGCGAAAAAGTACGTGAAGGGGTATAAAATAGCCCAAAATTAATAAAGTAGTTTATGAAGACCCCTTATTGAAAATTTCACGGCTATTAGGTGTTATTTTAAGAATAAAATTAGAAAATAGACAATTACAGTTTTGTATTTCAAAATGTCCTATTCGAATCTTTTGCTTTTTATTGCCTATTGTGGAAATCGTACCAGTTTTTAAAATTTCAGATTATGCGTAAGTTTTTCCGCGGAATTGGTTATTGTAAAATAAAAATTATCAAGTATTGAGGAATGCTGAAACGTTCAAAAAATTTAAGTTCATGTTTGGAGGGCTTCCACTGAATTTGATATTTTAAAGGAGAAATCATGACGTACTGAGGAAATCGTACAATTGAAACAAATTTAAGGTCACCGGGGTATTTTTGAAGTTGGAGCTTCGGAAAATTGTTTTTCGAGAAGAACGAATTTTCACTTGGCAAGTACCATAAGCACACGTGCCATACTTTTTCTTTGAACATAAAATATAACTACTTCCGGTCACTTTCTGGACGTAAGTATAGTCTTAATAGATTCACTGTAGGTTCCAGTATCATCCTCCACTAAAATAATCATTTTGACCTCAACTTAGAAAAACGTGAATATCTTGTTACGTTACGTTACGGTTAAAAATAATTAATTAATAAGGCTTTCTCGATTTTGAACGAAATCTAGGACTTCGAAACAGCGATGAGAATAACTTCCGAAGGTTGAGATAACCATACAAAAATCTACAAATAAATCGGAATACAATTTTATATATAATATTTGAGTTTATTAAATATAGCAAATTACAAAGCTAAAGAGAGATAGCTGGTTCGAATTTTTTAAGAAGAAAAGGATTATGTTTATTAAATTTAGTTTAATTTTGCTTGTTGTAATTGCTTTCAATTTTTTAGTTGCACTGGAGACTCTCGGGTAGCGAAACTCCTCATCCGGATCTCGACCTTGAAATAAAGGAAGACCTTTATAACGTGTTTTTAAAAGAAACTTAAATATTGTAAGTTATCATCTCATTGATGTACACTTACCTAATATATATTCCAATTGTTCACTTTTCAACTGGGCGAGTAACTATTTGGGGATTCACTAGACCATTCAAAGTTTCTTTTAAAAACCTGGTTTTTCTGAGTTGGTTGAATACTCTTCTCGTTCACTGGTAGAAAAACTCGTACTGGTACAGGCGTTTATTGGTTTAGTACGGCGACGTTGATTGTCTTTCTGGTCATTCACCGTTGCGATGGTTGACAACGAGGATTTGCCAAAGGAGTCTATTAGTGGGCAGGTAGTTTCAGGTCCCCTGCTGGTACTTAAGGGTAATGATGGTTGACCATGGAATAGTAAAAAGAATCTTGGGGGTTTAGTTTCACTTATTTAAAGGGATTTGAAATTTACAATCGACTTCAGTTCGATTGAAATTTCCGAAGCACAACACTGATTGTGTTCTTCAATTTGTATTTTGACTACTTGAAAATGGTTTCCAAATGACCGGAGTCTATCTGGTATTTCAATATTAACTTGAGAATGTGCTCTAGGGCAGAGCTTCCGGCCGATTTGAAGTTTGTATCTAGTCTTGAGTTTTTAAGGAGAGCTTCCACCCGATTTGAAATTTGGAGATAGACTGATGTTCTAATTCTGATCCTGGGTTTATATAGTCAGATTCCATTGTGATCAGAACCAAAAACTTGACAACCAAAAACTTGATAACCAAAAACTGACGGCGAGGGGACATAACAATTGAAATCAATTTATATCCAGGTGTCTATATCTGAAAGCGTAGTACACTTTTATAATTAACTTTTATAATTTTATAACTTTTGGTTTTCTGAACGGAAAAGGAGATTTTTAAATACAATTTATCAATTGATGAGAAAACCTATGTAACAATTAGATTTTACAATTTGAGGCTTTATCTAACACTTTTTTGAAAAGACAATTGATATTTGAAAGAAAAAAAAACAATTATTCAGGAAATCTAACAAGCTTAAATAATTAGAGCATGTTTATATGTTTCTCGACGTAAATAGACGTTTCCTCAAAAAAATCATAAATTCTCGAGTAAAGTTAAAAAGCTTAAAGAACTTAAGTTTTTTCATTTTTTATTATTTCAGGTTGTGATTTTTTTAAATGGGAAACGATATTTTAAAAAATTCAATCAATGAATAAATGAATAATTTTCAATAATGTAGCTATTTTCACGTTCAAAATCTTCAAAATATTATCTATAGGAAAGAGTTACGACCTCGTTTCGACTTTTTACGATTTTATTGGAGTAATAAAATTCTTCTCACGTTTCGTTACCAGCGATGCACAGTGATGTCAAATCCAAACAAAAGGCCAAAATTGAAAAAATGATACGATCGGCACGAAATTTACTGTAAAGAAGCTTTTTGGGCTCTGACTTCAAATTTGAAACCTAAATAAGAAACTGGCGGTTCCAACATCCCGACCAAAATCTCGAAAAAATTATTCACCCGATATGAAGTTTACTGTACTCGGGTTTTTTGGGCAACTGTTTTCAAATTCGGAATCCCTATATTCAAAAACTAATTGGCGGCTCCAATGTGGGGCGCAAAAACTATAAAAAATTATGCAGTCAAAATAAAACTTACTGTCCAGGAGTTTTTCGGCAGCTGATTTTGAATATGAAATTCAAATTTTCAAAAACAAAATAGCGGCTCTAATGAGGCCTAGAAAAACTCAAAAAATAATCTGATATGAAGAAATTTTGTCTGTACATGGGTTTTCGGACAGTGATTTAAAATTCGAAATCTAAATTTATTTTAAATAAAATGGTGCTTCCAATATTTCACTAAAAAAACTCGAAAATTTGTTAACAATTTACTTCCTGACCTTACTTTTACAAATACATACTTATGTTCATAATCGACTTAATTCATACTTTTAATGAATGACGAGAAGTATTATTATGCCGTATTATTATGAGGTTATGGAAAAAAAACGAAACCTTTATATTGTTCAAACACATGAAAACTGCCATTTTTAAAAAATTAAGTCGTATTTGGGACATTAGAAGTTTTCAGAAAATTATTTGGCCTGACTCAGAACAGTTTTTGAAACGTTCGAAGAAAGTCAAATATAAATATATATTTAGAGGGAAAAACTGTTTATTTCAATAAGTTTTGCCTGAAATTAAATTTTTCAATGTTCAGTAAATCTTTGAAAGTAATTTCAAAATTGTTAAAAAATGTTTGGAAAGGTTATAGGAAAAATTATTTGTCTATGTATTTTTAGAATACAAATTTTATAAGGTTTTTTCACGCACTTATTGACAAATGTATTAGTGACAAGTGCTGTGTTATAATGACGTTATGGACTTGTGAAATTTTAATCACTATGACAATAATCACAAGAAAGCGTCCGTGACTGATGATGAATTCTGCGAAGTATACCAAGAAAATAATAATAATATCAAGTAAGAGAAAAAAATTTAACTTAAAATATAAAAACTTTTACTTTCCCAATAATTTGAAGATGGAGCTCAAGCTTAATTTTCACGTAGTTCGTGACATATTTCACATATAAATATTATATTCACCCTCTATATACATAACAATTTGAAAATATGTGCATGTGTTTGAAAGAAGTTCACCATACCAATAATATAACATACCAATAACAGAAAAATGTATTTTTCTGTTCTTTAGAAGAAAATGATAATTTTCGCTAGCTCTATATTTCAATTTTTCATTCAACATAAATAAGGGCTGCGTGGAGTTTCAGAGGATTTTAAGGTCTGTTATGGATGGAAAATCGCCTTTGAATGGCTACGATCGGATGTCCCAGAACTTGGCACAGCCATGTTGAAATTTCCAAAAAATGAAAGTTGTGCTAAATAGTGCGAGATTTGTGCTCTAAACGAATTAAACAAATTATAAAAGATGAGCCTTCCTTTAACACGTTTCTTTTCTAATAGAGAAGCAAGTCATGGAATTGAAGATCAAACGGAAAGATACGATAAATATTAGTTAAAACGTTTCGCGCACTTATTCTTCGTTTTTTAATTTATACTAGATATAACAAATGTTTTTTTAGCCGATGACAGTCCAAACAGTAACCGAAACGCTTCAACTAAGATTTGTTGCATCTTTTGGTTCGAACTTCATTTCCATGACTTGCTTCACTACTTAATACAAAAATGGTCGAGAATAAATGTGAAAATATTTCTTATTTAATAAATAATCTGCAAAATACATAGAATCGCATTAGGAATAAATGAATCTCATTCTGTTTTGTGTTCATTCTGGCAGAACTTGAACAAAAAAAAATTAGGTTTTAAAAATCTGAATCTTCTATACGAACTGTTTCATTTTCGATCAACATATTTGAAAGTACTGAGACAAAGACAGACATATAAAATCAGAATTAAAATATTATTGTAAAAGAAGCAAAGCAAAATAAACAGAATCGCATTAAAAAGAAATAAATCTTATTCTGTTTTGTCTTATTTCTGGCACATCTTGAACAAAAAATTTAAGTTTTAAAGATCTGAAACTTTTATACGAACTGTTTTATTTTCGATCAACATTTTTGAAACCACTTACAAAAAGACAGAAATATGAAATTATAATTAAAATATCAATGTAGAAAAAACAAAGCAAATTCGAAATATTTTTAGAGGAAATAACTTGAATTTCAAGAACTTTTCAAGAATTCCAAGCTTGAAATGCGATTAAATAATAGACCGAATCCATTTCAAATCAGGTAAGTTTTACACTTAAAGTCGCAGAATCTCTCGGGGACAAAATATGTTGTTTCTGAGAGGAAATCAGCAATACGTATTTTTGCGATTTGTGAACAACATTTTTTTTATCAAGTTGACGAATTACTTCCCAGTCCTGATAAAATGGCTTCTGACCATAACGGCGTCGACCACTGCGTAGGCGGTGAAGTGCAGCGAGTTCTTAGTGGTAGAAGCCGTTCTTGTCAGACATAGGGTGACAGGTCCAGTAGTGGAGATTGTACTGCCATGTCGCTTCACCATTTATCGGAAATAAAGGGCGTAGGCATTACAGAATTACAAGTTAAAGGATAAATTTTCATTTGCTGCTTTAATTATCTCCTTTAAAAAATGAGGCAAGAGAGAAAGAGACAGAAATATCATTGTCAGACGATAATATTTTAAATAATATAATCGAGATCAGTTTCTGTGACGCGGATGTTATTTCGGAACCTCGAAATGTTTAAAATTTAGAAACATTATTAAACTATGCATTCACCTATACATGTATGTTTGATTGTTGAAATATGTTTTCACAATCAGTTAGCACCTAAACTAAGTGTCAAAGTTGTCTGGAGATATAAAAACTGCTTTATTTCATCTTCATAATCAAAGTTTATTTGCGGATTCATGGACGCTCAGCTTTCAATTAAGTTAACGTCACAGATTTACCGTAAAATAGTAAACTCATGTTTGTGCACACGTGCTCATGTTTTTATGTACTCGTAGAAGATTAGGTAAATGGCAGATTTAAAAGATTCGTTAATAATAATAATAATGCCTCATTATAATTATAATTATCAATTTCAAATTGCTTATGAAATTGTTATTTTTAATCGTTTCTCTACCGCCGTAGCGTGAAACATTGTTTACATATTTCAAGATCATAATTTATGTGGATAGAAAACCGATTAAAAATAACAATTTAGAGAAACTCGTTATTTAATAAAATTATAATTGTTGTCGAATATAATAGTTACAATAGTTAATGGCTGTGTTCGAATGACGTTATGGAATTTAAAAATTTTTTTCAAGATGATGATAATCACAAGAAAGCGGAAAAGATGGTGAAAATAATATAATAATGATGGTAACTCTAGGAAAGCATCCAGAGGCGACTGTTGTAACCTCCAACGCTCGCGGCCACTGTGTAAGAATAACAGCGGCTAAAGACGAACTGCAAACTATACCATGCACCCAATTTTGTACCTACATCATCGCAGAAGATTTTAAATATCGTATCAAATTAATTTATAACAGCCTCATCTCATTAGCTACTTGATTTATTGTTCGTCCGTGGCTGATAATGAAAAAGCGGGTTCACCCGAGAACAACTTAACAAAAAAATATAAAATAATAACAAGGTGAACAGAAATGAGAGCGTGGGGCGGAAATATTTAAATTTTTACATTCTCGTCCTGATGAGAAGGTTTTGGTTTTATGTAAAATTTGACATAGTCCGTTTTCAACAAATCTCCACGTTTTGAGGCCCCTTGAGTCAGAAAAAATTATCTTTTTCTATCTGTCTGTCTGTAGTCTGTCTTCCTGTAAGCACGATAACTTTCGAAAAAATGATTAGATTGGATTGAGCTTTCAGACAATTTTTCAAGCCCTAAAAGAAAAGTATAAGTTCGTTAGCCAGCTATTTTTGAAAAAATTCAAAAATCTAGAGCATTTTCAACATTTTTGTAACCATTTTTTCAATTTTAAAATTCTATGTACGGCTATTGGTAGTAACGGAAAGTGGGATATGGTGTCAGTGCGGGGCACGGTGACTTTTGCAAATAATGCTCGTGTTTCTTGTGTTTCATATTAGCTTTTTTCACATAAAATAGCTTTCTTGATTACCAAAGAAAGCTATTGTACGTAAAAAAATTTATATGAAAATGAACAAACACAAGCATTATTTACAAGAGTCGCCGTGCCCCGCACTGACACCATGCCCCACTTTCCCCTACTTGAATATTTGCGTGCAGATTTTTTCCCTATATAAATTTTATGTTTAAAACATACGCCTAAAGCTTTTATTTTTAATCAACTTATTATTATTATATTATTATTGCTATATTATTATTATAGTGAGAAGTTGTAGGCTCCGGAAGCTACGATCAT
>CAKNYM010051835.1:278724-299848 GCA_932195095.1 Andricus curvator | reverse complement strand
AACATCCTGATCGTGACCCGATGATGTAGTTTCTAGTCTTCCTTGGCACACATTATTATTATTATTATTATTATTATTTATTTATTATTATATATATATTTATTTATTATTATTATTAATTATTATTATTATATATTTATATTATTATATATATTATTATTATTATTATTATTATTGCTATATTATTGGTTAGTACTTGGATGGGTGACCATTCAAGAATACTGACATGAGTGCTGTTGGCACATCGTGGGTGTGGTGAGCCCACACATTTCCCTGAAAGGGAAATGGTTTAATGGTATATATATATTGCAATCCGCCTTATCAGAGTGATTGTTTTTAGTAGTTTTCAGTGTTTCTTTTTAGTATATCTTAATAAAAGCTTGTTTAAAAAATATTTTTTAAATTTTGGGAGCGCATGATCGTTTACTTTACATTGAAAATAACAGCATGAAGTTATCCCACTCGAAAAGAGGCCACGCAAATTATGATCACACTAAAACTTGGGGTATAAAATTGTTGCAGATATATTGATCTAGGATTATGATTTGCTTTAGAGGATCAATAAAAATTAATGAGCACAACTTCAGGGCGTACTAGCATCAGTATGCAAAACAGAATGACAAGAGTGGGTTCGTGAAAGTAGACCGCGAATGGAAGCGGTTTTTTTAAATTTTATTCTGAACACAGAGATTTATTTAGAGTTGAAAAATAATTATTAAAATGATAAAGTGATTGATGGCGTTGATAATAGTACAGGTGTTCAAAATACACCTTTCTCGAGAAGGTTGTGTTCATAAATAACATTTCAGACAACCTCATGGGTTTTCGAAGCTCTCGTCATTTTAAGAAGTATACTTGGTAGTTCAGTTGTTTACAAATACATCTTCTTCGGGGAAGTTGTGTTCGTAACAGAAATTTAAGACACTTCGATCGGTTTTAAAAGGTCTTGTCATTCGAAGAATTAAACCCGGTAGTCCAGGTGTTTAAAATACATCTTCCTCAAGGAAGTTGTGTTCGTAACAGATATGTGAAACACGCTGATCGGGTTTTCAAGGTCTTGTCATTCTAAGAATTAAACCTGGTAGTCCAGGTGTTTAAAGTGCATCCTTCTCGAGATGTGTGTCCATAACTGAAATTTAAGACACGCTGATCTTTTTTTGAAGGTTTCGTCATTTTAAGAAGTAAACTCGATAGTCCACGTGTTTAAAATACATCTTTCTCGGGGAAGTTGCATTCGTAACTGAAATTTAAAACACGCTGATTGGCTTTCGAAAGTCTCTCCATTCTCATTCCTCGAAGATATATTTTGAACATTAAGACTACTAGGTTTACTTCTAAGGTTGGCTAGACCTTCGAAAAACGGTTAAAGAATCTTAAATTTCTATCGTGAACACATCTTCTTCGGGAATAATGTATTTTAAGCACCTGCACTACCAGGTTCACTTCTTAGAATGACAAGACCTTCCAAAAATAATCAAGGTAATTAAATTTCAGTTCTGAACGTCCTGCAGTTGATGATTTCCAAAAACATTCCTGTCTGCCAAATTCAAATTCTGAAATCAATAATCGATCCTCGATGGAGATTTACTGACATTTGCAAACAAACACCCACAACCTCAATGATCATAAATTTAAATAAACGGACCTGAGTAAATGATTTTTTTCCAAATTTGATTAACAATTCAATTTCAAACGGTTTTTACTGTTCATCATTCAGGTAAGAGGTTCAAATAATTTCATAATGTGTTGAGTAGTTGAATTTTAATGACAGATAATTGATCTCGGAATTTGAATCAAGTTGATCATGAATATAGATATCAAAACGTTGCATCCTTTTGATCAATTTGCCGTATCAACTTGATACCTGGTACTTTTTTGTGATACCGCCAAAGAAAAGATCTCTTGTTTTTACAGTGATGTGCGCTGGTGCATGACAAGATATTTTGCATTCTTTTAATTTATAATTTCTATAAGCAAATCGTCTGAAATTTCGAAACTTTATGAAATTAAGATTTGGAATATTTCTTCAACAAAGATAATTTTAGAACTTTATTCTTCAAAGAAAATATGTTTTCACAATCAATTCGCACTTAAAATTAATACCAGGGTTATATGGAGATAGCAATACTTCTGGATTTCATCATTATAATAAAAATTTACTCACAGATTTATTCACCCTCACCTTTTCATTAAGATGACGTCAGATATTTACCGAAAATTAGTAAACTCATCCTTGTGCGGACGTACTCATGTTTTGCTGTAGTTGTTTTTACAAATAAGAGATATGGCAGATTTAATAATAATAATATTTCAATGTAATTATAATTATTTATTTGTACGTATTAGACTATATATTATGTTATATTATAATATACAACTTATATTGTTATTATAAGAATGTAGCCTTATAACTATTACAAATGTTATGTATCTAGTGTGATAGAATTACGTAAGGTGAATCCAATTAGCCTTTTAGGTCCAACGGATGTTAATATTCTTGAAATTATTGAGAAATTCTTTTTTGCTACTGTTCCTGTCAATTTTTAAAGATTTTTAAATTACTGACGGAATTTTTATTCTTAAGGATTTTTATAATATCGTGGCGCGGAACAGTCTTTACATATTCGTACAACATAATATATATAAAGTAATTTGATGTGAATTGTTTTTGTATACAGGTCTAAAATCAATATTTTTTTAATATTGCTTTTTATTTCTGAATTGTGAAAAAATTGGTCTTAATCATTTAAATAGGCAGAAACACGTTTAGAAGTAACAATTTTGAAAGTCATTTTTAAATTGTTAAAAATTGTTTGGACGAGTGCCAGAAAATAATCATTTTCTATGAATTCCTATAGAGAAAACTTGGTAAAAAAATAATATCGCACGAAATTTTCATTTTTGAGGAATGTATTACTCGTATTACTTAAAATATGAAAATTTGCAATTTTCCAATAATTTGAAGATGTCATTCCCTCATTAACCTAACTGATGTATGGGTTCAAAAAAGTTCATCGTACTAAACCCAGTAGATGAAAAATCTATTTTTCCATTCTTTAGAAAAATTCTACTTTTTGTTGGCTATAAATTTCACTTGAAAACAATTTTCAAAACAATAAAAATTTAAGCCAGCATTAAAATAAAGTTCAGGACCTGCATCACTAAAATCTGTTTTTTTTTTGTGCCAGTACATACCAAAATTTAAAAAATAATCACTTCGAATAGCTGGAAGTTATTTTGAGTTGTGCCAGGAAGGAAAAAGAACTATTTTCGGAAACACTTTCGACTCATATGTATATTTTTCGTCAAAACCAACTTTTTTCACTCGACGTAATTTTTTTCTAAAAATTGTCAAAAATGCAAATACTCAAATTATGAAAGTTATGTGAAGTTGGTCCAGGCGTGCACAAAAACTATTTCTAAAAAGAAATTTTACTCGAATCTATATTTTTTGGTGAAAATAGAATTTTGTAATCGGAATGAAAGAAAAAAAAAGTAAGAAATGAGAATTTCGAAAATATGAAAGTTATGCTAAGTTGTTTCAGGCAAGAAAAATAACTATTTTATAATACACTTTTCATTCATATATGCATATTTTTCTTCGAAATCAACTTTTTTTTACGCAAAATAATTTTATCTTGCCAAAAAATTTTCAAAAATGCGAATTTTGAAAATGTGAAAGTTGTGCCAACCGCGCACAACAACTATGCCTATACATAAATTTGACTCAAATCTATATTTTTTTGTAAAATTTGACTTTTTTGCAGTCGGAATAATTTTTTTCCAAAAATTTTCAAAAATGCGAATTTGTAAAATTTGAAAGTTGTGCTGAGTTTGACTAGAAGTTATTAGCGTCTTTGTGAGTTAAGGTCGAAATTGTCAATTTCAGGGTTCTGATGGGAAATCATAATTCAATGTATGCTTTATCTGCAGAAATTATACTTATGGCTCGGAGTTAAACAAAAGTAAATAGATTTTATGTTGGAAGAAACAATATAACACGTCCTCTTCTAATACCTGTCAAATTCAAATGGTTAGCTCTGGGCCTGGAATATCGGAAATTTATCTGGCTATATTTACCTATACGTAACGTAATGTTCCATATGCGAAAAAACTTAAATTTTCACTATGCCACACAAATTTAGAAAATTCAAGATCTTCTGTAGTGATGACCACTTGACATTTATATGTACACTAAATTTAATGATATGAAATAATTCAACTATTTCAAAGCATTTGAAAGACTTTAAGAGATTTCAAAAGTTTGCAGGAAATTTTAAAAGAATTCAAAAGATTTCAAAGATGTTACTAAGACCTTGAAGCAGTTCAGAATATTTGAGAATTTGAAAATGATAATATTCTTTCAAAATGGGAGAAATATATTTATAATACGCTACTGAATGACCTCTCAGAAATTGCTAAACAAAAGGGCGATACATATGTATATCTTAAGAATGCAGCTCTTACGTGAAATGAGTGCGAATCGAAGGAAAATCGATAATTGCGTGCGCATTCATCAATGAAAAAGAGGGGACGAATGGGTCTGATGAATGAGAGATTCTTTTTTAACACGTTTAAAATATGGGGACTCAAATATCCTTTCTAAAACTTTTCTTAATTAATGGCAACTGATTGCTCATTGTGCTTTCCAATTATAAAATCTAAAAAAAAAAATCCGAAATAGTGTATAAAAAGCTAAATTACATCAGAGAGAAATCTTCGAAAATCCCCTTTCGCTGTTGTGATCCTACATCTTCTGTTATCACGTGAAATTACTTAGAGTTGGAATCTTAATTAAATCCGAAGAAAAATCAACGGCTATAGACATGTTTCTATAACTGAAATTTAGCGATACAGTCAAGTTTAGAATCAAATCAGCTAAAGTGAATTAAAAATGAATACTTGTTGAAGATCAATGATCTAAAATCTCAATAATGCTACAACCTTAAGACATTTCCAGATATTTCAAAAAGTTTCAAAGATCCCTAAGAAGTAAAGAAAAGTGATACAATAGAACAAAAATTAATAGAATTGTCAAAAAGAATAATATGATGAAATTAAAATCAGAATAGTATCGGATTATCAGAAATAAAATGATACAAAAGTGGATAAAATTCGTATATTTTAAAACCAAGGCATGCATCAATCCACTATAATTTTTTATGACATTGCTAGATATAGGCAAATTCAAGAGCATTGTTCGTTTGGTATTACTGTAATAATGACATTTTCAACATGCCAAGTGAGAAAGACAACATAATTACACCTAATTTGATCAATCAAGCGTGACTGTTTCATGTGAGATAACGTGGCATATGTCGATCTCTACATAAATAATACGAAACATCCTGAAATCTGAAAATGTGCACCTCTATCATCGGTTTTCGGTAGACGCATTTGTGTGTGTTTTCTATGTGAGGGTGGCAAAAAAATCTCAAAAACACGAAGTATAAAAACTGACCAAAAGGACCCTTTTCATATGAACGTCCAGAAATAGCAAAAAAATTGAAACCTGTTTAATACGTTAATATGTAATGTACATTCAAAGAACAATTTTTTTCCCTGCATAGATTGAAGGGATTCTTTTTAGCAAAAATAAAGTAAGGTGAAATTGATTGAATGGGTGAATAATTCTTGTTTTTCCATTTTGAAGCACTAACTTATGAAAACGTAATGTTGGTGGAGGTGATGTAACCTATTTACAAGCTTCGCAATATTTTCTTCTATTTATTTCAATTAAGCTGAGAATGTTACACAATTCCCTACTATTACTAAACTTTTCTATTTGTAACGCTTTCGCAAACCAATAAGTATATTTCTGTTATAAATTAGAAAATATTTCGAATAATTGAATTAGTAATCTCCTAATAATTCTCATTAGATGAATTTTCTTTTATTGAATTAGTGAAATTCTACTTTTAATATGTGAAAGTTACTAATGTGAAAAGTTGAAAAATGAGGTACTAGGGCACTTTTGAAGTTGGAACTTTGAAAAACCGCCTTTCGAGAAAAAGTGCGTTCAAATTTAGTGCGTACTACAAGAGCACGTGTTATATTTACATTTCCTTCGATGTATAAATTTGCCTAAAATATCTTAAAATCAGTAAAGTAGTTATATTAAATCATAATTTGGTGAAGTTTCAAAATTTTAAGACATCGTTCAGAAATTAGAAAGAAAAAAAAGTACGCCAAATGTCGTCTTATCCACCTATACGATACTGTTGACAAATACGTTATCGTACAATGTGGTATGATGAAGATAAATCATTCACTTAATCATCGAGTTTTTTCTAGATTGTGAACACAAATATTTGTATATAAAGAGCATGTAAAAAAAGGAAAACGTTAGTCGATGATTACAAGTTGGAGGAAATAAATAATTCAGTAAAATATGGTTGAATTGCGAATTTTAATTTTCGTTTTTCTCTTCTGTATTTGGCACAAGTGCGAAATTCTCGATGCTGCAAGTGCGAAACGAGATATCAGCAATGCGTGTACAACCCCTGCATGTAAAGAGGCCGGTATGTATAATTATTTTTAATGAATTATTTTTTTAATAGTGAAATTTTACTCAAGCATTGAAATGGAAGGAAATCTGACTTTCGCAATAAAAAGGACCCTGTTATTTCAAGTATTCGTTAACAAATTTTGAATTAATCAAACATTTATTAAATTGGTAGATAGATAGATATTATCCTTCCTTCCCGTCTCCTCCATCTTAACCAACACGCCCTTCACCCATGCAACCGCCCTTTTGCCTCCTCTTTAATGCATTTATACCCCCATGCTTATCACACTCCCTTCCACCACCTTATAATCCTCCAAACAGTGTTCCACCCTTGCATATCCCTTTCCGCACAATTCACAATTCTTTTCTTCCTAAGAAGCCCGAACCTTCCAAAACCCTCCATGCAACCACATCTCATCCTCGCTATAAACTCCTGACTTCCTTTCTCTCCTTTCTGAAGCAAATACTGCGCTCTCTCCCTTGGTATAATCCACCCATAGTTCTCATTAAATCTCCTCCCTCTTATTCCCTTCTCCCCAGCTGCCTTCTCTCTCTCCATGACATTCTTTTCGACTACCTCATAAACCTCCCCCCCCCCATGCATTCTTGGTGACTAACTCATACACCTCCCCCCCATGCATCCTTCTCACATCATCACTCGGCAGCCGATTCCTTTTAAAATACATTTCTCTTTCAACCTCCATCCCCCCTCTGCTGTTCTTCTGTCCCCAGCACTTCTTATTCAGCTTACTTCCCCCTCTTCCAATAATCTCTCCTCATACGTACACGCCCGAATCCCTGTTAGAATCCCTAAACTCATTTTCCCGTCTCCCATCTAAATATATAATTAGGCGTATTCCTATCTCCTTTCTTACACGGTGGTATTATCAACCCCTCCATTCACCCTACTGGGAATCCTTCTCCCCTCTATACTGTCTTCACTATCCCCACCGGCTGCCTTTGACCTTCTTAAATTCCTTATCTGTTTCTCTATCTCCTCGTCAGTCAACTCCTCCCACTCTCCGTCCACGTGCTTCCACTCCCCTCATCTCTCTTTCGTGAATCTGAGCCCTGAAAATATTCTTTAAAAAAACTCTTCCCACTCCTCACTTTCTATCTTCTCGCATATCCTCACTCTACGCCTCCTAAACCTATTTAGTATCTTCCGCACGTCCCCTCTGTCTGAACACTTCTCAACTCCCCTTCCAGATCTTTCTTCTTCTTCTGTTCTTTTTTTCTTACACGTCAACCTAAACTCCTTCCTCATTTCTACGTACTCCTCCTTCTTCACAATTCCCTCTTTTCACATCTTTTACTTTCTTCTCACCTTCTTGCTTATCTTTTTACATTTGCTATGCCACCACGTCTTCCCCATTCCTATCTTCTTCTTTTCAAATACCTTCTTTTGCACACGACCTTTACTTTCTCTTTCAGCTTCTCCCATATCTCTTACCATACCTTTCCTAACTGCTCCTGGTATTTACCTATCGCCTTTCTTGTCCAGTTGATCCTCTTTCCCGTTAACACTTCTTCCCCACCTTGCGTTCCGCCGCTCTCCACTCTTATCCACAACTCTAATGGCTCATGAGACGTCTGATTCTACCCTTCCTTCTACTGCGAATCTCTCCATCCCCTCCCACCGATAACCCTACCTTACGTAAATATCTGTATTCTCCCTCTTTGTCCCCTGTTACCATATAATTCGCCACCGCCTTCAGAATCTACCCCTCCTTATTTATTATCTTATCCTTTGATCTCCTTTCAAAACTCTCTTCTTCCCTGTAAAGGCCCCCTTCCCTCTCTAACTTATACCCTAATTTTTAAACAATAATCATTTTTAACCATTTTTGTTCAGTGACGTTATGGATAGTTATTTTTTATATCTGTTTCGTTGATTCAATAAGCGACGTAGTGTAAGCGATTTGAAAAAACGAGAATTATTTCAGCTTTCCTATGTAAAGGAGCAACTATTAATTCCAGAAAAAATAAACTTTTGACGGTTTACAAGGAAAATAATGGCTTAAACAAATATAAATTCTTTCAATAATTGAAAAATATCCTAAATAAAAAATATTACTTTCAACATTCGTTAATTGCGTGCCTAATTCCCAGGAAATACTAAACATCACAATTTATAAAACAAATGCAAATATAAATTGTTTATCAATTTGAAAAACAAGGTTAAAAAACTATTATTCTTGACATTCATCAAATATATCATTTAGCCCGAAAAAATTATAAGTTTTCACTATTTACTAGAAAAATGATATGTTTAAACCAGAAACAATTGTTTAAACAATTGAAAGTGCTTAATGGCTTGTCAATTATCAAATTGAAATAATTAATATTAAAGAATATATTTAAAAACCGTCTTAAGCATGAATTTGACATAAAAATGCTATTTTGCAATTTTTGGGGATTTTCCGGGTAAAATACAAGGGCGCTTAGAGCGCCAAATTGAAATGCTATTGGGCCAAAATTATTCCTTAAACATTCCTCAAGGAGGGACTGAACTTTAATTTACAAAAAGTTGAAAACAAGTACTTCTTTTTTCATTTTTTTCGAAAACCCCTGTTAATCGTAAAATTTTTTTTTTTAAGTTAATGACACAATTCACGAATATTACAAGTAATATTTTTTCATGATATTGGGCAATTGTTAGAAGAATTCTCATTTTTTTGAATAGATTTTTTATTCTGTTAATCTTAAAAGTTATTATTTTCTGAAATTAATAACGCAGGTAATGAATGCTAAGGGAGATATTTTTTCTGAGCGACAGAATGCAATTATTTTAGCAATTAATATCACTTGCTCCTTTTCATAGGAAAGATGGAGAAAATTCTAGTTGAAAAAAAAAGTTCATTGTTTAAACAATTAGGGTATAGGTTCTGAAATATGAAAATACTAAATAATAAGCGACACATTGTAAGAGATTCTAAAAACAAGAATTTTTTCCACCGTTCCTTTGAAAAATCGCAATTCATAAGCTGCATTATTAATTCTATAAAGTAGTACGTTTTCAATATTTGCAGGGGAAAAACTTTTTTGCAACAAATGAATATTGCCTAAATAATTGTATACTGTCTTTAAGACAAAATATTACTTTTAGCATTGATTAAGAGCGTTATCAATCCCGATTTACGGGGCACATTTTTTTAAACAAATGAAAATTGTTTAAATAATTGTCAAATATCGATAAAAAATACATTAATATCCATGCACATTAATTGTGTCATTGCTTTCAGAAAATAATAATCTTTTATGATTCGAAGAAAAAAATTATTTAAATATCTTGAACAGAAAATATTATTTTTAAAATTCATCGAACGTATCATTTATTTTGAAAATAATAACTTTTTACGATTTCAAGACCAAACAAAATTTGTCTAAACAAATAATAATTGTTCACAAAATTACATTGTTAGGAAATGCTTTAAAACTGGTCACGTATCGGATAAAAATAATAATTAATTTAGAGAAAATTAAAAAAAAAATATCGTCTTCAGCATGAATTTTACATTAAACTGATGTTTTGCATTTTTTAGGGCATTTTCCGGGCAGAATATAAGATGGTGGCGGGCCTAGGGCCTAGGGCGCGGGTACGCCCTCGCACTTCGCGCTCGTTTTCGTACGTTTAATGCGTGCATTTCAACTGCATTTTTTCGAATATCATAAATATTGTAACTCAAGTCGAAAACCGTAATTTAAACTCCTGAAGAACTACAGTTATAAATTTGAACTCAAATTGTTTTTCAATTTGTTTTTAAAGAAGGTTCTCAAGCACATAATACTTTGACCATTGAATTCACATTGCGACACTCGCGCTTCGCGCTCGGTAATAAGGTTATAGAGACGGTTCTCTTCAAAAAATTATTCGAAGTAGGCGCCGAGCGTCTACAAAAAAGAGTTTCGTAGCCTATTGAGATTTTGATTAAGGTCTTAACAAAATCTCAACTATTTTTTTTTCTGAAAACAAAATATTATAACTTTTTTTTCGAGAAAACAAAAATTGTATAAAAAATAAGAAATATCTGGAGAAAAAACAAAGTTTGAATAAAAGTTTTCGAAATTTTTTTTTTTTATTATTTTTTAAAAAATTTTTACCTTAAAAAAACGTAATTATGTTGTTGAAACCTCAATCTCAACTTTTTTTTTCTGAAAACAAAATTTTATAACTTTTTTTTCGAGAAAATTTCCCCTCACTCACTCCACCTAAGTTCCCCTCCCCTCACTTCCCCACCTAGGAAAATATTACGACGGACGGACGGACACACGACCGAAACTATAAGCGTTTCAGCCCGGGGCTACCAAACCCTAAAAATGAAACGATGTTGACAAAATTGAACTATTATTTAACTTTACTACATCGAGACGTTAGGCCGTAGGTTTTGATTCGGTCCGCTCAAACTTCAGTTCTAAGACAACTCCACTATGATTAATTAATCTAGAACATTTAAATTGTGTACAATTTAAAAAATCTATTAGGATAATTTATCAATCTTGTTGAAATCTACTGAAAATAACGACTTAAACTTACGGATCGCTTAAAAAAAAAATTCTATATTTTTAGAAATGATCTACCTGTTTGAATTTTGGTCTAATTGAAACACTTCATCAAAATAGTTTTGAAACATATTTTATATCTAGTAAAAATTTGGATTCATATTTCTTAATCTACTAGAAAAAAAAAAATGTTGAAAAGCATATAACTTTTTTAATTTTGATCGAAATTAAAATAGCATTAAAGGTAATTTACAAGTCTTTTAATCGCGTATCAGAAACTTTGACAAAAATTTCAAATTGCTAATTTCAAAATGTAATCAGGATAGTTTCGAAATATATTTGATATATAGTCAAAATTTTGAAAGAAATTTCTTAATCTGTCGGAAAAATAATTTTTTCTATTTTTGGAAATTTTTTCGAAATTATGAATAGTATATAATTTTCTTAATTTTGATCAAAATTGAGAATGACATGAAGATAATTTTCAAGTCCTTTCTTTCTGAACCAGATTCGTTGAAAAAAAATTCATACAATTCTTTGAAATCTTCTTTTTTTCAATTGTTTAAAATGCTCTAAATTTTTTAATCGGGGTCGGAAGTATCTGGCTAACGAACTTGACCTTCATTTTGGGACCCTAAAAATTGTATCAAAGGCTAATTCGATTAGACAAATCCTTGAAAAGTTAGCGTGGCTACAACATTCAGGTAACCATAAAGACATACAGACATACAGACAAAATTTGTTGATTTATGAACACTGGGAGTGCCGAAACGTAAAGATCCGTTAAAAACTAGAGATCGAAAATTTGGACGATTACATTACCTCTCATGAATGAGAATATAATTAGGGAATTTTTTTCGGAAAACACACAAATTGGGAGAAATGAATCACCAAAAATTGAAAGTCGAATTTTCACAGGTGTAAATTTGGACCAACCTAGTGTCAGCTCAGCTTTCCTTGTGTGTCATTGAATATATTGGTGTTTTCATGTTAGGAATATTTTTAAGGTCGTGCATGCGTGTACAGAACCTTTCATACGAATAGCCGGATTTTTTTTTACAAATAGCAGGACCTGGAAAAGGGGCTATAGCTACCGATATTTTGGTTCACATAGCGGTAAATTTCTGGTATGAATAGATACTGCCTATTTTTAACGTGAATATGAGAATAAAGTAAGGTTAAATACATTAAGTATGTGAATATTTATTATTTTTCCGTTTAAAAGCAATCTGTAAATGCGTAATAATGCCGCAGCCTATTTACAAGATTCACAATTATGCTATCTTACGGTTTCAACTAACTTAAGAATATTACATAATCAGGTTATTTTCTTATACATTTCTATTTGCGACGTTTTTCATTTCTAGAATATACTTTTATTTAATATCATTATTCAGATTCAGAGAGTGCATTTTTACTGAGCAACTAGTTGTTTTCACCTGTCTAATGAATAATATTTAGACTAAACGAATGATTAGTTTTTTACTAATCTTTGATGATCAACTTCTCTTCAATTTAATTAGTTAATTAATTAAATATCACTAGCAATTAGTGCAATTTCACTGGCTTAGATTAAGACAATAGCTTCAATTAATGTAACAAATTGATATTATAATTTTACGTTCTTCTAGGATTAGGTCATGCATTACAAATTTTATTTTGCAGCTACCACCATTCTACAGAGTATCGACCCCAAGGTGGCGCCTTGCGATGATTTTTACAAATTTGCCTGTGGTAATTTTTTGAAAACCGCAGTCATTCCGAAAGATGATATGCGTGTCGACAGATATAATTCCCTCGAGATAAAAATTCGGGAGCAACTAAAAAAGAGTTTTGAAGAGCCAATTAAACCCAATGAACCCAGATGGATCACACTAATGAAAAACTTTTTCAAGGGTTGCATGAATACGAGTGAGAACATTTTGAAATTCGAACTTTTATACAACAAACATTCTTCATATGTGAAGCTTATTCCTTATTTTTTTCTACAGCTGCGATTGAAAAAAATGGTGTCCGTACGGAATTAGGTAAATTGAAAAAAGCAGGTGGCTGGCCTGTACTGGAAGACTCGTGGAATGAGAACAATTTTGATTGGAAGCGGTCCACTTATGCTTTGCAGAAATCGGGATATAATGTCTGGTTCTTGTTCGGTTTCAATGTTGTCACTGATTTTTCAAACAGTACGAAACGTGTGTTAAATGTGCGTGATCACTATAAGAAAGAAAAATAACAAATTAAGATTCAAATTTAATATTTTCATTAAAAAATTACTTTTTTTAGATTGATCAACCTCCCCTCTCTATTGATCGCGAAATGTTCTTAAAAGGGATCAAGGACCCGATCGTTACTGCTTACTTCAATTATATGGTTGACATTGCTGTTATTTTTGGTGCGAATAAAGCTAGAGCTGAAAAAGAATTGAAGGACACTCTCGATTTTGAAATTGAGCTCGCCAAGGTGAGTATTAATCAAATTATGATAGAACTACAAATGGTTGAATGCAATAACAGCCAACTTACATTTTCAGAAGTCACTTGTTTTCAATTTGTTAATCATGAAGTTATGTGCAAAACAAATAAAAAACAAGTGACTTATAAAAACACAAGTATAGTGAACAAAAACTAATAGTCAAATTTTGAGTGTCAAAATTTAGATGGCCAATTTGACCTTCCAGACAGTGTCATGTACGTTTGATAATTTTGTTTCCATAGTCATAGAAACTTTTACTTCATGGTCAGCTTAGCCATCCGTAGAAAACAAGACTGACTGTCAGGGAAAGTTAAATGAACACACTAGGATAGTTCAATTGAATACCGTGTTTTCACTTATTTTGACCATCCGAGAGGGTCAAAATCACTATCAGGAATGATAGAATCAACATTCTGGGATGGTCAGTTAAAAATCTTGCCTTCACTCATTTTGACCATTCGAAAGCGTCAAACTCACTATCACAGATAAACAAAACGACACTCTGAGAGGGTCAAGACAAGCATCTTGTTTTCATCAATTTGTGCAATGCGTGCGCAAGTTGAAAGATTACGTGAAAACGGAATCCGTTTATTAAAATATTTTAAACCCCTAGATCACCGTAAATAACGAAGATAAAAGCCAGGAAACTGCTCCCAGTAACCGAATGACCGTAGCAGAGCTCACAAGAAAACATCCGAGTATTCCCTGGAAGGAATACTTCAACTCACTTCTCAAATCAATCGTCGTAATCGATGACTATGAAGAAATAATAGTAAGCGTGCCAACATTTTTCGAAAAGTTCGAAAAATTGATCAAGGAAACTCCAAAAAGGGTACTGGCTAATTACCTTTTTTGGAAAGCAGCTCAGGATGATTTGGATTTTCTAACCGAAGAAGTTAGACAGCGCAAAACAAAGTTCGAAGCTGTGTACTACGGTCAAGATACAAGGGATGTTAGATCACAGGAATGCATCCAAATGTCTGCTTTGCTAGGATTGAGCAATGGTGCTCTATATGTCAGAAAGTACTTCAACCCAGAATCGAAGAACGGTTCGGAAGAATTAGCAGTCGCAATTGAACAACAGTTGAAGAACATTCTAAAAGAGGTGAAGTTAAAGAAAAAAGAATAAAAAACTATTTTAAACTCTAGTTTCAAGGTTGAAAAAGCCACAAAAGGCTGTGAAATAATGTTGAATTTATGAAAAGAGAAACATGATGGAAAATTCTCTTATTGGCTCTTAATTTTGTTTTAGGCCGACTGGATGGACGAAAAAACAAGAACGAGTGGTTTGGCTAAACTTGCTTCTATGAAAAATTTTATAGGATATCCCAATGAACTTTTGGACGACAAATCTCTTAACGAATACTACAGCACGTTGGAAATAACCCCGAATGATTACCTTCAAGCAGTTTCAAACATTACCATTTTCATGGCAGACTATACTTACAGTCAATTGAGGCAGCCTGTGAATCAATCAGATTGGAGATCCCACATGGATACAACTGACATAAACGGTGCCGCTGAATATTCTCAAGAGACAAACGGCATTGGTAAGTCTGTTATAATAATAGATTTTTGCGAAAATATAAAATGGGTTCAAACCAAGATTTCAAAAAATATGAAATTATTTTTTGAGACCTTATTTCAGAGAAGTTTTTTATTATGTTTAGCTTTGAAATTTATCTATTTATACTTGCAGTAAATGCGCAATCGCTAAGAGCGCGCTCAGATCTCTGCATTCCTATTTTGTAAAAGCAAAAAAATAACAAATTAAAAAATCCATTATTCAACACATTTTTATATATTAGGATTCAAAAATTTCTGAATTAATAATGATTAATTTTAATTTGAAAGCGTTTGGGACTAAAGAAGTATATTAAACGATTTCAATTGAAAACGTTCCAGTTGAAATTATTTTAGATTAGGTAAGTCGTAAGATTTTGAAAAAGGGTAATATTTTTTATGGAATGAAAAGGAATTGAATTTTTATCATTTCTAACTAAAAGCATTTGAAATATGATAATTTGAAAATAAAAGTCTTTGAAATTGTCCAATTTTTAAAACTTGAATTTAAAATCTTTTTTATTTAGAGAGCTTCTGTTAACAAATTTATCTAAGGAGTTGAACTTGTATAATTCCTAACTAAAATCATTCAAATTAAACAATTTTATTTTGAGTTGGATAATTTCGAAATTTAATGATATTAGAAATAAATTTTGAAAATAGGAAAATTTAAAAATGTTAAAAATTAAATATCTTCAGATTTGAATTTCGAAAATGAGACCATTCAAAATGCAAAGGAATCAAAGTTTTATTTGTTATAGTTAATGCAATCGACGTTGAATAATTAAAAATGGACAATTTTGGAATATAAATAATTTTTAATTTAAAGCCTTCGAAATTTTACAACTTGAAGTTGAAACCTAAATTAAATATCTCAAATGGAAAACAATAATAATTAAACATTTCTGCTGAAAATTCGACAAATCCGAACTTGATTTGAAACTGAAAGAATTTTAGTCACCAAGAATTATTTAATATTAAAAGTTTTTATACTCAAACTTGAATTTTTTTAGAATTGAAAAATCATGAATTGTCAATTATACCTTTTAAAATTCAAAAATTTCAATTTTAATTTAAAAACTGAAACTTATAAAATGGAAAAATTGAAAATTTAGTATTCAACATGAAAACTCAGAACTCTAAAATTTTAAACATTCAAAATTAGAAAAATTATTTTATCACTAGAGTATCAATTCCAGATACTTCAATTTGGATCTATTTTGATTGAAAACATTGCATATATTATTTCAATGTTTCAAATTGGCCAATTTCAAGATTTTAATTTGAAATCGTTTTTTGTTTGGCCTAATTTAAATGTTCAATATTTTGGAACATTCTTGAATAATTAAGTTTTCAATTTCTAGTTTTAAAATCTTCTCATTTCACGGCTTGAATTTTAAACTGTGTAAATATATGGTCTTTAAATTGATATTCTGCTATTTCCACGAATTTAAAAACTCCAGAAAATTTTGCACGTTTTTAATTAAAACCAGAACATTTACAATATTTATATCTAAAATTATTAAATTTAAACCTGACTTAAATAGAAACCAAGCAATTTAGGATATATAAATTTAAAATCATCAATTAAGAAACTAATACCTTCTTATTCTGATGATAATGTATAAATTGACTATCAAGGCCAGTAGTTGTGCCTCAAATCAGGTCTCTGAGGAAAAAAAAGTTTAGTAATGATTTACAGAATTGAAATGAAATTATCTGTCATGAAATATGAAATAAAAGACAATACTTTTTATAAAAAAAAGTTTAAAATTTAGGAAAATGCATTATTTAAACCATCATTTTTGTGATTGAATTTTTTCGTACTGTCGTTTCTTACGAATTTCCCTGCAACTTTACTGCTTCAAATTTTGTATATAAGCAAAAAACCTTCAATAACATTTATTTGTTCAAAAAAATGTTTCTTTCAAAATAATTGTTTTCACTATTTCAACCATAAAAAAATTTTCCTTTCAAAATTTGAAAAAGTAGAGTTGCAGAGAATGTTTCTCCGAATAAATAAGACATCAATTACTGAAATTCAACCATTTTTCGAAAATTGTAAATAAACGTTAGTAAACAAAAATCAATTGCAAAAAACACGGTTAAAATACAGTTTTCTTTAATGTTTTAACATTTTTTCATTGAAAGTAATATTTTTTACCTATAATGCTATTATCAGTAATATTATTTTTCTAAATCGTAGAAAAACTATTTTTTCAAGACGTTTGATTTTTGGCACGACTACTTACCTTGATATAAAACGTTGCAATTTTGCAAAATGTCATAGTGAAATTTTGCTGACTTTTGCAATATTTGAATTTGAAACTACAACGTTGTAAATTTGAAATTCAAGACCTCTAAAAATTCTGAAAATAAAAACCAAATATTTTCGAATTTAAGCTTTTGTAACCAAGTAACTGTAGTTTCGTGACCTTAAAACTTAAACTGATTTAGAATTGCGCATTTAAAACTATAATTTTAAATCAAAATAGAAATTTCAAACATGGTCAATATATTATTAATAGCTATCATATCATGTATCATATTCAAGTACCATTCAAAGTGTTTGGATAGATTTTTTAACTAAAAGTGTGATTTTGTGTAAAAAAATCACTGTCATTTTCACTGTTCAAAATTGAAGAAACCCAAATATTTGGAACATTTTAAGTAATTTTATTATTGAAAAATTTGAAAATTATATGCTGTCTAATTGAAAATTCTCAAAATTAATGAATTCAAACATGAAGCGTTAAAAATTAAGGAATTCCAAACATCGTTTAAAAATTAAAGGATTCCTAAATTAGGATCTTGAAACCAAGTCGTTAAAAATAATTAAATTACAAATTGTACATCACAATTATTAAAATTTAATAATTTTAATCTAAAGTACCGCAATGATTACTTAAAAATCAGTATACTAATATACTAACTATTGACACAGTAGAAAAAGTCTTGAAACAAAAAACATGCATAAAAGTGAGCGAAACATTGGAGCTTCAAGGTGGACAGAATGAATTAATGGTAGATTATTATACCTATATGTATACTATAATAAATAATAATATTTAAAATTAATTCCAATTTGATAGATTTCCCTGCTGGAATCTTACAAGACGTTTTCTACAATAAGGATAGGCCTCAGTACCTGAACTACGCTGGGATTGGTGCGTTTAATTTGGGACATGAAATTACTCGCGCTTTCGATGATGAAGGTAGAAAATATGATAAAAATGGAATCCTTAAGGATTGGTGGACCCCAGAAACAAGAATGAAATTTATTCAAAAATCTGCTTGCATTATTAAGCAGTACAGAAATTACACTCTTGAAGGAGCCGGCCTCAAAGTATGTATATTTGGGGTTCTTAAGTTTTGTTACCTTTAGTTTAAACTGAAACTTTAAGAACAAATTTTGATATTTTTTTATTAATTCTTCCTCTTTTTTTCGCGAACATTACCATTTTCCATTTCTCAATTCTCATTCTCAATTAAATATACTTATGAATCAATATACCTCTTTTAAAACCAGATATTTTATTGATATAAATGTATATACTATAAAATATATAGCATCACTAGTAAACCGAATATCAGTTCTATAAATTATATAATATATACATTCAAATAAATTATCTATCTGCTTTCGAACAGAGCTTATTGGATGAAATTCGCGATTGAATCACCGCACAGTGGGAGGAATCGAGAATTTACTGTTTATAATCCACTAAAGCCCACAATCCTTCACCGATATTGATGTGTTTTTTTTAATTCTCAGGATTAAATTCTGCAGAATGACTTCAGGCCTGATTTTTTCATTTACTCAGTGGAATTTAATAATTTTTATTTTTTTCTCCCAAGAAACGACTTATGAGAAGTTGCTATCTATCATAGTCGTTGCAAATATACTTCATTAACATAAATATTTAATTAAAGATTTGAGCCAATTCTTATAAACAATGTATATAAGAAATTATTTTCATAAGGTCCTCAACCTCAACAAGAAATTTGATCTGGATTAAAAATGCCTAAATATATCTCAAAAGTAGTATTTAGTATGTAGAATAATAACCATTAGTTAAAGATTGTCATTATTATAAATATTCTAAAAGACAAATAGTATTTCCCGCAACGTATTGTTTTTCTTCTCAAGCAACTTTTACATTAATTCTAAGTCATAATAAATAGCTGTAGAAATATAAATGTTAAATATTTGTATTTTTAATAAAAATATTATAAAAAAAATCAAACAATTTAGCGTTTTCCATCAGGAAAAAAAAAATTTTGTTTGCTAAATCATGTGGCAGCTATATCATTGGTTATGTTTCAGCAAGAAAGTGTGGCATCAACTCGCAATTGTTATTGTTAATTATAATATTTAAAATAAATAGTCATCTATATCAATTTTACGTCTAAATAAGCGGGTTTTTCGTAGTGATTATTTTAATGCACCTTGGTACTGGTACTCAAATAAGTATCTTTCTCAGTAACTTTTTAATTAATATTATTATTGAATAATAATAAAAATTGTGACTTTCACAAACAAAATATTTAAAAAAACTATTTTGCTATATTATTTTGCTATTTTGCTATTATTTCTAAGAGAAAAATTTCTTCTTTCCAAAAAAATATCTCCACATAAGTAGAAGTGCTATGAAAACTCTCATTTCCATAGTAAAATAATTTTTCCTAGATATTTTGTTTATAAAAGTTACAATATTCTATTAATATTTGATAAAAATATTGATTGAGGATTGCTGACAAAGTTACTTATTTAAGTACCACTATCAAGATGCATTAAAATAATCTGTACGAAAAAACCGCTTATTCAGACGTAAAACTGCTATAGATGACTGTTTATGTAAAATATCATTAACAACAATAACAGTTGCGAGGTGGCGCCTCACTTTCTTGCAGAAATACAACCCCTGAGATAGCTGCAGCATAATTTAGCAGAAAACAAAATTCTTGATGGAAAACGCTAAATTTTTGAATTTGTTTATTTGTTCGATGAAAAAAAAACATCAAGGAGATTTTGTTTGCTAGAATATTTATAATAATGGTATCTGCAATAATTCTAATAGATTGCGACTTCTCTTAAGTCTTTTATTTGAAAAAAAAAATTAATTCGTGAAATGTCCAATTTTGATCTTCTGTTTGTTCAAACAATAAATCCCACAAAGTGAAATTAAAAGATCGGGTCTGAAGCCATTCTGTAGGATTTAATCCTGAACATTTGAAAAAACATCAAAATCGGTTAGGAATCGTAGGATGTAGTGAATTATGAACAGTAACCACCTTTTTTCGATTGTCGGCGCAATTTTCAATCGATTATAATGAAACTTGACAGCTGACTGAGCAGCCATTAAAAATAAGTTTTTAACGTGATTTTATGTTAATTTAAAAAAATTTTCAAGATATCTAAAATTCTTGCAAAATATATCGGAAATATGGTTCAACAGAATTCTTATTAACATTTGGTGTAAATCGGTGGGGTAGATTAGGATGCAGAGGAGGGCACAAATAAAAAATTCCATTTTTCATAATCGTTGGTCAATAATGTATTTTTAATGCATCTTTTTGCCTAATATTTAACCTAGAAATCCATTACATCATTTTGTAATAATTATTTAGATAAATACGATATCCTTATTATTTTAAAACTATAGTTTATCATATTTTTTGTTATAAAATTGGGGTTATCACCAGTGCTCTCCTCTACATCCCAATCTATCAAACCGATTGGTACCAAATCTTAACGAAAAGTCAGGAGCAATACATTCTCGAAACGTATTGCAGGAATTTTCTATATCTGAAATAGGTATTGAAATTTTACGTATCAAGTGTAAAGAACAAAAATTCAGAAAAGCCGCAAATGGCAAAATTTTAAAAACTATTGAAAATATTGAAAATTCTTACAATAACTATCGAGAACATGTTACTACCGACTTTTCATTAAAATTTGGTGTTAACCAGTTAAATAATTAGCATGCGGACGTAAGCGTACGTGAAAAATTTAATATATATATATATATACATATATATATATATATTAAATTTTTCACGTACGCTTACGTCCGCATG
>CAKNYM010051835.1:264517-278324 GCA_932195095.1 Andricus curvator | reverse complement strand
TAATAGGTATCAATTAATAAATCAACCTAATTTATTTAATTAACTTTAAACATAAATTATTCAAACAATTATTTAATTTTTTTAAATGAATTGAGAGTACCTATTTTATTCGGAAAAAAATACAACAAAAAACATGAAATCACACCAAAACAATCTACGATGCCTAGAATCTCCTATCTCAGACATTAAAAAAGCTGGCGGGATAGACATTATAAGCTAAATGATTTTTTTAAATTGCTGGATATGAGGAATTGATACTATAATATGATGCCAACAAGTTTTAGATTATTATTTAAACTTTATTTAGATTATCATTAAGACTTCATGTTGGTTATTATTTAGCATTTATTGAGATTATTATTTTAGATTATTGGCTATATTTTTTCAGAGTTTATTATTATTTTTCAGTGATGCTTTAGACAAAATTGATAGAATGTTTTTTTAAACTCAACTTTTAGATAACAAACGTAGTTGTACTAAAAATTACAAAATGAATTATTTTGGTATAAAAATCGATAAATCGATGAATTGCAATAACAATTATTTTTTTTTAATTTTCAGGTGGATGGTGCCAAAACCCAAAAGTCAAACATTGCAGACAACGGTGGCGTAAAAGCAGCTTACCTAGCCTATCAAAATTTAGTCAAACAAAAAGGTCCCGAACCCACATTGCCTGGATTGAACTATTCCCAATCACAGCTTTTTTGGATTCAATCTGCTATCACACAATGTGCCAAATACACCCCAGAGTTAATGAAAACCTTTGTTCAGACCGAAAGTGACAGTCCACCTGAATTCAGAGTCAAAGGTACATTTTCTAACAGGCCAGAATTTGCAAGAGACTTCAATTGTCCAGTGGGTTCAAAAATGAATCCAGTTAAAAAGTGTTCCGTATGGTAAAACTTAAAAAAAAAACAGTAAAATGGTAAAACCGCAGGGTCAAACTTCAGTGCTCTGTACTATACACGGGTTTTACTGCGATTTTCCTTGTGTACTACAAATTACAAATATCGTAGGTGAATACTAGTACAGATATTTAAAAAAGACGGGCGCAGCCGCTTGGAAGTAGAATCAGTAGAGTCATTTCTTGGATCTAATTTAATGTCATATAATGTATGGTAAATATTTTCTCGAAATAGATACGTCACTTTAAAGTGATTATAATAATGTGCTCTTTCAAATATGTTACTTTTATAAATAATAATAAAAAAATGTCTGAAAATTTTTTTCGTGTTTTTTATTTACTAGGTTAGAAGTTTTAGAGTTATACATAGTAAATATACATGGGTCTTTGCCAAAATGTTGTGGAATTCAAAGCATGACTTTTTTTAAATGGGACTTTAAAAAATCAACCGAAGTATTTTTTCAATATTTCACACTACAAATTGGACGAAAATACCAATTTCGAAGATAAAGAATCATATTGTCAGTGTGAATCAATTTCAAAACGGAAATGGTGTTTATCTCTCTATTCTGTAGCTGTGTGAATTAAAAATTGTTTTATTTTCTAGAAATGCATTGAAATACGCTTTTGAAAGTGTAATAATATACATAACTAGATCAAAATGAATCATATTTAAATATTATTTATTTGAAGCTTTAGTTTAAAGTTTTCTCTTGAAAAACTTTTCGTTAGTAAGAATAAAGGCAAGTTAAAAAGAACATTTCAAGAAGATAAATTTCAATAAATATTTTTTTAATTAAATTTATTATGTTACCATCTCCGATGATGATACAGATTCCTAGTAAAAATTCAATAAGTAGTCCTATCTCTGCTCAATTTTGACCTAAATTTCGATCAACTTTGACAGTCAGAACAGTAAAAGCCACCCACATATAACAGAGTTACCGCAGTATTATTGAGTGAAAAATCAAATTTAGAAATAATTGAAAAAATATTTGGAGTGGACGTAAAAATCTTAAAAAATACTGAAAAGTATTTCTTTTGCTCTCTTTTCGGCAACGCATTCACATTTTGAACTTTCTTATTATTTCATTCAGAATCATCAAAAAATTGTTACCGAATGTAGTAACACCAAAATAATACGATGAACATTTTTAATAATTTTATGAACGAACACAAAATTAAAATTTCCTAGATTTTGTTGAGATTCACAACTGAATGAAATCAATGACTCTTTTTACATTTCTGTGCAAATTTTTTAATAAACAACATCTCACCGAGTGGAAATTGGATCTATAATTCAATTTATCAATTTAAAAAAAAAAATATATTGAAACCTAGTTCCATTTGAAAAAATCTATCCAATCATGGAAGTTGGTAAAACCGTATACCAGCAAGATTATAAGAGTTTTAACATTAATTTAAAAAACTAAGCCATCCGCTTCATAGTTTGTTTACCGAATATTATTAAGAGTTACTCATTTTCGTAATTTTTGTAATTTCTTGGGGCACAGATTTGACTTTAATTCTTAATAGCATATGGAACTCTGCTTTGATTAAATATACCTTCACAATCTTATAATTCAATGTATATATATATATATATATATATATATATTTTTTTCTGCATCTCAGAATTTTTATGGCATTTTATTTCTTTTAAACTAGTATTAATTTAAAACCAAATTAGGGAAATTCATTTTTCATTTTTAATGACTTCAATAAACAGTCTAATGTAACAAAAAACTCATTTTTTAATAAAATTGAACCAAACCCCTAAATGAATGGAATTTCTTTTCTTATACGTATAAGAAATGTTGTATACTGCTTTTTAGAATCTGTAGAATGATATTTTCCTCTACGGAGAATCGTGTGTTAACGAAAGAATAATAAAGTTCAAATTGAAAAATTTATTTTTTCTCTTCATTTTAAGTCTAAAGTCCAAACATATTGAAAAATATGAATTAGCCTGAGTAATTACTATTTTTGCTAAAAATGTATTTTTGTAATTTGTAAATTAATTGCAGCTTTTTTTCTGCAGCCGTCTTTTTTTCTGCAGCCGTATGTTAATAAAAAGTCTAGTTATATGTGTGTTACTAGAGGATTTACAAATTAGGCAGCTAATGAACAGTATAGGTGTTCTTACATCTCTATACATAAAAAAGTGAATATGCAATAGTACATAAAATTATTAGTATCCCATTCGGGTAGCCCCCTTCTTATTTCACAATGTATATTTCTACCTTCCGGGTGAATAAAAGAGAGGCACAACACACGGAGAAAAAAATATGTCTATAATAGTAAGAACACTAGTGATGCTTTTGTCGCAGGTTTCATTCTTGCTATCCTGGTACAAAATTCATTCATTTTAAGCAGCTTCATGATTTTAAAACCGTTATCCCTTGCGAAAATAGCTCCAACTTCGCCTTACTACGGTTGCAAGAAAACCCATCCTATTAGAGTATGAGTACTCTTACAAAAGAGATATTAGGCCACACCTACCGGCGCTTGCGCGTGGCCTAATATCTCTTTTGTAAGAGTACTCATACTCTAATAGGATGGGTTTTCTTACAGCCGTAGCAAGGCAAAGTTCGAGCTATTTCCACAAGGCACAACTGCTCTAAGGGCATGTGACTCTAGCAATAACGGCATGCGCTTGATTCTTTTATAGTATAGGACATTTAATGCCAAAAATGTCTAACCTGATGCCAATATTGGTAGAAATTTATACCAATTTCGCACGTGAAGTTCCGTGCTGTAATATTACGAGCTCAGCCTACTATAACAGTGCGATTTTTTTCTCCGTGCAGGTTGTAGAAATAAAATAAAACACTGCACATTTTTACATTCTCATTCTAATGAGAAGGTATTGGTTTTATGTAAAATTTGACATAGTCGGTTTTCATCAAATCTTCACGTTTTGAGACCCCCTGAGCTAGAAAAAACGATTTTTACCAAGGTGTCTGTCTGGCTGTAGTCTGTCTGTCTGTCAGTCTGTCTGTCTGTCTGTCTGGCTGTCTGTCTGTAGCCACGATAACTTTCGAAAAAATGATCAGATTTTATTGAGCTTTGGCACACTTTTTTATGGCCTAAAAAGAAAGAACGAGTTCGTTAACCAGCTATTTTAGATGAAAATTCAAAAAGTGAGCACATTTTGAAAATTTTTGAGACCACTTTTTTTGAAGATTTGAAAATTCTATCTACGGTTATTAGTAGCACCAAAAATGACGAACGAAATATTCTAATGACATTTCGTGATCAAAAAAAAATTACTGGAGTTATAGCATTTTCAAAATTCCAAAAAACAACCTAAAATGAACATTTTAAGCCGAAAAACGCACGATATGAAAAAAAGTCAAGAGAAAAAAAACGTTGCTTCTTGAACACCCTATGATATTTTCATAACAACTTTTTGAATTTTTTGAAAAATAAAAAATTCAAATTTTGATCGCACAAAAAAATAATGAAAAATCAAAAATTCCATTTTGCTGTGAAACTATGCAAGATACGAGAAAAGATCATTCAACCAAAATTGTGCAACTAAAAAAGATCTACAAATTTTTTATCATTCTCTTTTTGATATGACGCGTAGTTTTTGTTTTATTCGTAAAAAACAGCATTGAAAATAGAAAAATCAAATTTTTAGACGAATAACACGAGCTACGAAAAAAATGACAGGAACAAAATTTGTTCATCCAAGGAAGAGGTACAAATTTGTTGTGAATCATGTTTCGATAGGATGTTTTTGTTTTATTCGGGAAAATAACATTGACAGTAAAAAAAATCAAATTTTTGAAAAAACAATGCAAGGTATGAAAACAGATAAATGAACAAAAATTGTGCATTCAAAAAAGATTTAAAAACTTGTAATCAATTTTTGTCAATCAATATCATTATTTTTCATTTGAAATCAAATACAAATTTAGTAATTTGTATATGAAGAACATATAACACGAAGCACAAAGTGCGCGCTCAGTGTATTTACCAAATCGCACGCCGTAAGTGCGTTCAAACTTTTTAGTTTCTATCATACGGTGCACAGAACCGAGCGTGGAACGCAAGGTTCAACTGATTTTCAAATCAAATATCGAGCGCGAAGCGCGAGTGTCTGGATGAGAATGTGTTCCTTAAGGTCGATAGAACCTTGAGTAAATAAAGTTCCTTTTCAGTCTAAAATAAAAACAAATTTAACAATCACTTAATATGTAGAGGTTTCGATAATGTAATTATATTTGCAAACAAACTTTTTCTTTTCATCGAAGTCGAACACGAAGTTGAAAAATCTAGAGGAACCGAGCGTAAAGCGCGATGTAGATACGCCCGAGCGCGTAGCGCGAGGTGAATACATAATCGAGCGCGAAGCGCGAGATAAATATATGATCGAGCTCGAAGCGCGAGATCCAACAGTTGCGCGCCCTAGGCGCGCTCAAACTTGCGAGCCGCGCGCGAAGCGCGCGATGAGAATGTGCCCGCGAAGCGGGCAGATTTTTTCTTTTGAAAATATATTCTTAACAAGTATTGACCTTGAAAGCGAAAGAATTTTTCTACTTTTTTCTTGTTCGATTGGATTCGTAAAAAGTGAAAGTACACATAATTTATATATTTTCCAATATGTGTTTGAAGGTATAAATTAGCTTTTTCGTTTGTACAGCATATACACTTATGAAATCATGGAAAGGGGAAAACGGTAATGACCAGAATAAATGAACGTGGTGTATTTACTAATTATTATTACTTCAAGATAAAAAAGCTATATTTTTAATTAAATTTTTTCTATAACCAAGAAATTTCTTTGAATCAAATAAAGTTTCCTTTGGCCGCAGTGCCATGAATGACATGTTAAAATGAGAAAATTGCTTTCTACATTCTCATCCAGAGAAGGTATTAGATTTGTGTAAAATTTGGCCCCCCCCCCCCGGTTTTTGTCAAATGTCGACGTTTTGAGACCCCCCAAACCCAAAAAACAGGTTCTTACGAATGTGTATGTCTGTATGTATGTATGCATGTGTGTATGTATGTAGTACGATAACTTTCGAAAGAATTGACACTCTTGGAGTGTCCTAAAATGAAGGTCACGTTCGTTAGCCAGCCATTTCGGATGAAAATACAAAAAGTGAGAGCCGCTGATAGTACTCGAAAATTGGAACAATTTATACTCATCACATTTTTCGTTAAAAAGAAAATTTTTAGGGTAACGGCATTTTCAAAATTCAAAAGAAGAAATGAAAATTAACATTTTCAGCCAAACAACGCACGATACGAAGAAAAGCCAAGACAAGAAAAATGTTGTTTTTTTTTGCACGCCCTACAAGATTATCATAATGACTTTTTGAATTTTCTTGAAAAATCGAAAATTCACATTTTTATTGCACAAAAAATAATGAAAAATCCAAAAATTCAATTTTACGGTCAAACTATGCAAGATAAGACAAATGATGATTTAACAAAATTTATGCATTAAAAAAGGATCTACAAATTCGTTATTGGTCATTTTTGAATAGGATGTGCAGTTTTCGTTTTATTCGTAAAAAATAACATTAACAGTGAAAAAATCAGCCCGATAAGTGGGCACATTCTCATCAAAACTTTGCCTATTCAATTTATTCTTCATCTCGTGTGTGTTTTTTCACAATATTTCATTGTTTTTATGTCCTCAATACTATTTCTAACGGTTAAAACAATAAAATAACTATCAATAATGCTCAAGGTACTTGAAAATTTGTATTTTTACATTCTCATCCAGAGAAGGTATTAGATTTATGTAAAATTTGACCCCGCGTGTTTTTGTCAATAACAATTCAAACAATTTATTCTGACTGAAAATCTGAATTTTATTTCAGAATGCCTTTTGATATTTGTTTACTAAAATAATTGCTATAAAAAAATTGGACTATTATATTTATATTTCAAGAACTATGCTTCAAATAGACGAAATAAACAAATAAATAAATAAATATATATATATATATATATAGAAAAAAAAGAGTTTTTGGTTCCTTGCCTAGAGGTAGGCCGGGTATTGGCCTACTCTCTCGGTTTCCATTCCTTGCCCCCCCCCCCGTAACAGAGGTTTTGGGGGGGCTGACGTTACAAGTAGACTCTCCACCGTACGACGAATCACTACTTAACTTGGACATGATATGGTCAGGAGTATATAGTGAATCACATGGTAGTCAAGGGGTCGGTTTGATTATGAATGAAAAAGCAAGATATATGTTCCAAAAACGACTTAGATACTTTTTTTCTCCCCTTTTCAGATAGTTGGAAAAAATCTTTTTGATTGTATGATTTGTTAGAAAGATACGGAAATATACGCTGAAGAAAGGAACTTCCTTCTTCATTTTAAATCAAATACAACTTTAGTGATTTTTATCTGAAAAACATTTAACATAACATATGGTCGTTGCGAAGCGCGACGACCAAATCGTTCGCGGTGTAAGAGCGCTCAAACTTTTGAATTTCTATTATACGATGAACAGAAACGAGCGTGAAGCGTGAGGTTTACATGATGTTTAAACTGACATTATTATTATTATTATTATACCATTAAGCCATTTCCCTTTCGGGGTAGGCGTGACTTGCTCGGTTGGAAAATAGTAGTGTGTATATGGGTATATAGGTATAAAGTAGGTAGGTATATAGGTATGAGGTAGATAGGTATATAAGTGTTAGGTATAGATATTTTAGATTGATCTGGAATTCTCGTGTTATTTGTTTAATTAACACGTTTATAGCGCGTTTGTAGCGCGAGGTGAATCCAATTATCGAGCGCGAAGCGCGAGATACAACAGGTGGGCACTACCCTATTAACCTCAGATATCTGTAAAGTAATCTCAGAGTCTTTTTTGATTAAATCGTGGGGAATTAAGGATTAAAGAATGAAAAATAGATATAGTAAAATTATAATGAGTTGGCATAGATGCTATTCATTGGAATCATTGGCTAGTTTTACAATAATGACTGAACTTTTTTTGGATTTTCAATCTTGAAGCAAATAATAGAAGTTTACGGATGAAAATCGAGGTTGAATTTAATTTCTTTTTTCATTGGCGGGAGTATAAATGTATTTTTGTTTTGTTTAATCAAAATGAGAGCCATGACGATTCATGCAAATTATTGTGTTCTTTTAAGAATATGAAAGGGATTTCAATATGCGGAAAATGAGAAGGTTTCATGAAAGAGTATAAGGATTGCTTTCTTTCTCTTCTCAATCAAAACACAAAACCTGTCGCCCTTTTTGAATAAATTGTAAAATTTATTTGCTTTGATTTCATGAGTTTTCGAAGGACTTAAAGGAGCTTCTAAGTATTTCAAAAAGTTTTGAGCGAATTAAAGAAATTTTTTAGGTTTTCAAGAAGTCCCTGAATATTTCCCAAAATTTGGGAGGATTTTACGGAATTTCAAGCGATTTTGAGAGACTTTAAAGGATTTTAACAATCTTTGAAGGATTTGAAGGGATTTCCGAGTATTTGAAAGTATTTTACCGGATTTCATGTGTATTATTATTTATGTGTTATCAAATATTTAGAATCGACTTTACGAGATTTTAAAGGATTCAAAATTCTTTTAGATTTTTGAAGATTTTAAAGGATTTCAAGAGATTTTACAGGATTTAAAGGGATTTCTAGGAAGTTTAGCAGATTTCGAGGAACTTGAAGGCATTTCGATATATTCTGGATAATTTCCGCGGATTTCAATAATTTTCGCGGAATGTCAAACATTGAAATGGATTCCATATTATTTCGAAAGATCGTAAATGACTGTTTAAGATTTCTAAGAATTTCAAGGAATTTTAACGGACTGCAAACTATTTTAAGAGATTTCAAAGAATTTTCAAGGTTTTCAGGAAATTTTAACGGGATTTGAAAGATTTACTGGAACTTCTTCAGAATTCAAAGAGTTTAAAACATATATATAAATCGAATTATGAAATTGCAGAAGTATAATTAAGAAATAAAGCAGAGTTCCGCATACTCCTGAAACTTGAAGTAAAATCTGTGCCTCCATGAATATGGAAAATATTACAAAAATGGGTGAATCTAAATAATATTAGGTAAACAAAATATTCAATAGACGGCGTAATATTTTTTATTAAGGAAGTTACAAAGTGGGATTTAAATTCTTTATATATGAAAATAAGCGATAAGCAGTATAAAAATCTTTATATCAATAAAAAATTGATTGATAAAAATGAAAGTAAAAAATAAATTTGCTTTTTCTAATGGAAAGAACGCTGATTTGAAATTGTGTTTGGGGCGTGAAAGAAAGCCTGGTTTTTTTGATTTAGAAACCTTGAAAACGCTTTCCTCATAGCCCCATAAATTTCAAAAAAGTGTCCTTCAATGAGGAAAGTTTAATTTATTTTTCACTTTTATTTTCGAAGGTCAAATATTTATTTTTTCAAACAATAGTGATGACCGAATAAAAGGACGAGAAAAAACTAACTGAAATTATAGTAGACGAGATTTATTAAAATTGCTATTAAAACCACTTTAAAAAAAAAACTTATGATGAATGGAAATGGCGTAAAAAATCCTATCGAAACTGTACTTGAAGACAATTTTTTTAATCAGCATCAGAAGAATTAAAAATCGCCAAAATAGACAGTATCTACGAATATCCCAAAATGTTCAGCCCCCCCCCCCCCGCGGCACACCCGCCAGTAAATATTTATCCAAATGATAAAAATTTTTTCCCATAAACTACAATCCAATAGCACAACACCTTGCCCAAGTTTTACTTAGATCGGAAAAATTCGATTTTTTTACTGGGTACCCTTGACCATATTTTTTTAGCATTAAAAGTCATTAAAAGGTCAAATTGATTTTTTAAATGAGAACCCCTATTTTTGACCCCGGGAACTGAGAGCGAAAAATCTTACGTCCAGATATGACATTGACCAATCGAAAATTTGACATGGGAGGCAAGGTCAAAGAATGTACAGCAGGCTGAGTCGACTGGCATTCATTTTCAAGAAGTTGTAGCATTTTCGACCCCCGATCGATTGGTGACCTTGACCTTGAGTTTGACCAGGACCTTCACCAGGACATTTTCTTCAAAAATGCATGCCAGTCGAATCATCCTGCTGTACGTTGTTTAACCTTGCCATGATATTCCCAGGTAAAATTTTCGATTGGTCAAGGTCATATCTGGACGTAAAATTTCCTTCTCTCTCAGTTTCCGTGGTCGAAAATAGGGGTTCTTATTTTAAAAAATCAATTTGACCTAGACATGACTGTGGAGGTCATGGTTAAGATCGAAATAAAGGTCACCATTGAATTCCTTGTTGAAAGTTAGTTTTCAGAATGACCTTGATCTCCCTAAAAAATATCTTACCTAAGGAAATATTCATCCATCCTGGGACTTTTGGGACACCCTATATATATTTCAAAAAGGATCTATTGTAGTCACTCCACCTGAAAACGAAAGAATTCACTTAATCTATATCTCAGTGGCTGCGCCGATCTTTCTTAAATATGTATCTGTACTAGTATTCACTCCAAATATTTTGTTATTATTAGTATACAAGGGAAATTGCAGTAAAACCCGTGCATAAAATTTGTGCGTAAGGAAAAGATCTACAAATTTGTTGTTGGTCACTTTTTGATAGGATGTGTAGTTTTTGTTTTATTCGTAAAAAAGAACATTAACAGTGAAAAAATCAGCCTGATAAGTGGGCACATTCTCATGAAAACTTTGCTTATTTACAAAAACGAGCGTGGAGCGCGAGGTTTACATGATTTTTAAACCAAATATCGAGATCGAAGCGCGGGTGTCTTGATGAGAATATGTATCTTAAGGTCGATAGAACCTTAAGTAAATTAGTTCTTCTTTTTATGTAAAACGTACATAATTAAACCAAAAGCATGTCATAACGATGAAGCTTACAGTGAGAGTATTAGCCCGCGAAGCGCGTAATAGCGAGCACACGACGTGCGAAAACCCAGAGGAACCGAGCTTAAAACATCAGGCAAATGTGGCCGTGCGCGTAGCGCATCAAAAGGTGCGCGCCCTAGGCGCGCTCAAACTTGCAAGATCATTATTTAGGTGGGTAGAACCGAGTAAAAGTGAAAACTTGAAAGTAATTTGAGAATTGTTGAAAAATGTTTGGAAGAGTTATAGGGAAAATTAATTATTTATATATGTTGAGAATAAAAATTGTATGAGAAGAACGTTCATTTCACGAAATTATAATTGTTGGCGAATGTATTATTGACAAGTGCTGTGTTTTAATGATGTTATTGACTTGTGAAATTTTCATCACTATGATAATAATTACAAGAAAGCTTTCGTGACTGATGATGAATTTTGCGAAGTCTACCAAGCAAATAATAATAAGATTAAGTGAAAGGAAAAAATTATGCTTGAAATATAAAAACTTTTACTTTTCCAATAATTTGAAGATGGAGCTTTAACATAAGTTTCACGTAGTTCATGACCTATTTTACATGTGAATATTTTATTCATCGTGTGTATACATAAAAATTTAAACACATATAAATGTGTTTTAAAAAATTTGACCATGTCAAAGACAATAAAAGAAAAATGCATTTTTCCATTCTCCGGGGAAAAAGAGATAATTTTCGCTGGCTCTATATTTCACTTTTTTAATTAACTTGAATAAGAGCTGCGTACAGTATCAGACGAATTGAAAGTGGTAGATGGTTGGTGTGTCGTGGGCGGCTACGATCGGATATTCAAGAAGTTGGCACAGCCATGTTGAATTTTCCAGAAACTGAATTTTGCGCTAAATAGTGCGAGATTTGTACCGTAAACAACTAAAAAAATAACCAAATTTGAGTCTTTCTTTAACAAATTCCTTTTTAAGTAGTGAAGCAGGTCATGGAAATGAAGGTCAAACGAAAAGATACGACAAATATTAGTTAACACGTTTCGGTCATTGTTTTGGACTCTTTTAAGTAAAAAAAACGTTGCTCATGTCTGGTGTGAATTGAAAAACAAAGAATAAGACAGCGAGAGTGAAAAATCACTTCTTCTTCGTTTTTTAATCTATACCAGATATAACAAAGGTTTTTTTAGCTGATGAGGGTCCAAACAGTGACCGAAACGTTTTAACTAAGATTTGTTGCATCTTTTCGTTTGACCTTTATCTCCATGACTTGCTTCTCTACTTAATACAAAAAAAAGGTCGAAACTAAACATAAACATATTTATTTTTTATAATTCTACAAAATGAACATAATCGCATTAAGGATAACTGAATCTAATTATGTTTTGTGTTCTTCCTGGCACAACTTCGACAAAAAATTTTAAGTTTCAAAGATCTGGAACTTTTATACAAACTGTTTTATTTTCGATCAACATTTTTGAAAGTATTTAAAATCATAGATAAATATAAAATTACAATTAAAATATTATTTTAAAAGAAATAATGCATATTCGAAATATTTTCAGAGGAAATAACTTCAATTTCAAGAACATTTCCTGCTATAATTTCGTTTGTCTTAAATACCTTACAATTAGTAAAGTAGTTGTAATAAAGAATAATTCAGTGAAGTTTAAAAATCCCAAAAGAAATTATTTAGAAATTAGAAAGAAAAAAAAGTACACAAAATGTCGTCTTATCCACCTGTACAATACTCTTTACAAATATGTTATCGTACAATGTGGTATGATGATGGTAAATTATTCACCTACTCATCATGTTGTTTTAGATTCTGTACACAAAGATTTGTATATAAAGAGCAGGTAGACAATGGAAAACGTTAGTCCATAATTACGAGTTGAAGGAAATAAATAATTCGGTGAAATATGGTTGAATTGCGAATTCTCATTTTTGTTGTTCTCTTTTGTATTTGGAACAACTGTGAAATTCTCGATGCAGCAAGTAAGAAACGAGACATCAGCAATGTGTGTACAACCCCTGCATGTAGAGATGCTGGTATGTATAATTATTTTTAAATTAAATTTTTTTTAATAATAAAATTTCAATCAAGCATTGAAATATAAGAAAAGGTGTTTTTCTCAATGAAAAGAACCCTGTTATTCCAAGTACTTGTCAACAAATTTTAAATTGTTTAAACATTTAATGAATAGGTAGATAGATAAACGTTTCTTTTTCGGCCATGTTTTACAGAATTTTTATATAATTGCATGTGTCCATTTTTCGCCTTGCCTAGCATGGCCAAACTCTGCCTCCGTGGTTGATATCTAATACTCATCTACTACTTACAATATTTACAGTTCACTTATATCTACTTCCTCTTCTTTTTACAAACTATCCTTCTCCAGCCAATGCAACCGCAATTTGTCTCCTCTTTTATACAATACTACCTTCATGCTTATCCCACTCCTTTCCACCCCTGGAAATCCTCCAAACAGTGTTCCACTCGTGCATATCCCTTCCCGAAGAATTCACAAATTCTCTTTGCCCTTAGAAGTCAAAACTATAAGCCAAAGCTATAAACTCCTGACTTCCTTTCTCTCCTTTCAAACGCAAATACCGCGCTCTCTGTACCACCCTAGTGCCGGTGGTACAAAAAAAATGATTTTTCTGATTTTTTAAAGTCTCACCGCCTCATTACGTGCCTTTTGGTAAAAAGAAATTTTTCTAATTCTTTGAGATTTTAAAAAAAATTTTAGAGGTAGGGCACGACCTTTAAAGTACCCCAAAGTGTTGAAAATTCAGTACATCCTTCAATTTTAAAAAGAATTGTGAAAACTTTACAACGATGATGTAAAAACCATGTGAGCAGTACGAAGCCTGACAAAATTGAAAAAAAAATTAATTTATCCCCAACTTTGCCAAAACTCACCCCTTAAGACACTAACAAGTAATGTTTAAGTTTCTTTTCTGAATTGTATGAAAGTAAAATGAAAGAATTCAAGTGGGAAATTATATGACACATTGTATTCTACAAATGTGAAAAATAGTACATTTCA
>CAKNYM010051835.1:243506-264117 GCA_932195095.1 Andricus curvator | reverse complement strand
TTTATATTGAAAGAAAAAGTTTTAAAGAAAGAAAATGTAATTTTTTTATGGATTATTACCGGTGAAAAGGGGAAAAATGTTTATTTTAGGGGCAGTATTTTTCATATTTGTATAATAAATTTTTGTATATAATTTGCGACTTAAATTTTCATTTTACTTTCATAAAATTCAGAAAAGACACTTAGAAATTACTTTTCAGTGTCTTAAGGGGTGAGTTTTGGCTAAGTTAGGGGTAAATTAAATTTTTAAAAATTGTTTTCAGGCTTCGTACAGCTAACATGATAGTTTTACATCATCGTTGTAAAGTTTTTACGATTCTTTTTAAAATTCAAGGACTTACTGAATTTTGAACACTTGTATTTACTTTGAGAGTTTTCAAAGGTACCTTAAAGGGTACTTTAAAGGTCGTGCCCTACCTCTGAACACTTTTTTAAAAATCTCAAAAAATTAGGAAATTTTTTTTTTCACCAAAAGACAAAAAATGAGGGGGTGAGACTTTCAAAAATCAGAAAAATAATATTCATATATTCAATATATATTGTATATATTGAAAAAAAGTTGTAAAGAAAGGAAATTAAATTTTTTATGGATTATTATGGGTGAAATGGGGAAAAATGTTCATTTTAAGGGCACTTTTTTCCATATTTGTATCAGCAATTTTTTTTATATAATTTTCCACTTAATTTTTTCTCATTTTACTTCCATAAAATTCTGAAAAGACACTTAAAAATTACTTTTTAGTGTCTTAAGGGGTGAGTTTTGGCAAAGTTTTGGGTAAATTGAATTTTTCTAAAATTTTTTTCAGGTTTCGTACTGCTCACATGGTAGTTTTACATCATCGTTGTGAAGTTTTTACGATTCTTTTTAAAATCCAAGAACTTACTGAATTTTTAACACATTGGGGTACTTTAAAGGTCGTGCCCTACCTCTAAACATTTTTTTAAAAATCTAAAAAAATTAGGAAAATTTTTTTCACCAAAAGGCACAAAATGAGGTGGCGAGACTTTAAAAAATCAGAAAAATAATTTTTTTGGACCACCCTAATAGACACTGTCTATTTTTAACGTGAATATGTAAATAATGTAAGGTTAAATAGATTAAGTGTGTAAATAATTCTTTTTTTTCCGTCAATACGTAATAATGCCGTAGCCTGTTGACAAATTTCACAATTTTGCTATCTTATTGTTTCAACTAAATTAACAATGTTACATAATCAGGTTCTTTTATTATACATTTCTGCTTGGGACTTTTATTTAATAAATAAATCCCTAAATAAATGCATATACACTCTAAATACAAATCAGCGAGGATAACATTAATAATTAAGATTTTGAGAGTGTATTCTTACGAAGCAGTTAGTTTTTTTTCACCTGTCTAATTACTAAGTATTCAGACTAAACTAAAGAGTAGTTTTTTACTAATCACTGATGATCAACTTCCCTCCAATTTAATTAGTTCATTAATTATATATCACTATAAATTAGTGAAATTTCACTACCTTCGACTTACAGAATAGCTTGAATTAATATAATAAGTTAAGATTATAATTATACGTTTCTCTAGAATTAGGTCTTTCACTATAAATTTTATTTTGCAGCCTCAACAATTCTGCAGAGTATCGATCCCAAGGCGGCGCCTTGTGATGACTTTTACAAATTTGCCTGTGGTAATTTTTTAAAAACCACAGTAATTCCGAAATCTGATATGCGTGTCGACAGATATAATTCCCTCGAGATAAAAGTTCGGGAGCAACTGAAACAGAGTTTCGAAGAGCCAATCAAACCCGATGATCCCAGATGGATCACACTATTGAAAAACTTTTACATTGGTTGCATGGACACGCGTGAGCACATTTTAAAATCCAAAAAACAACAAACATTTTTCATATGCTTAGCTAATTCCTTTTTTTTTCCACAGCTGCGATTGAAAAAAATGGTCTCCGTACGGAATTAGGGAAATTGAAAAAAGCAGGTGGCTGGCCTGTACTGGAAGACTCGTGGGATGAGAAAAATTTTGATTGGAAACGGTCCACTTATGCTTTGCAGAAATTGGGATATAATATCTGGTTCTTATTCGATTTCAATGTTGTCACTGATTTTTCAAACAGTACGAAACGTGCGTTGAATGTGCGTAATCACTATACGAGAGACAAATCACAAATTAATATTAAAATTTAACATTTTCATTAAAAAATTACTTTTTTCAGATTGACCAACCACTCCTCTCAATTGATCGGGAAATGTTCTTAAAAGGGATCAAGGACCCGATAGTTAGTGCTTACTACAATTATATGGTTGACATTGCTGTTATTTTTGGTGCAAATAAAGCTAGAGCTGAAAAAGAATTGAAGGACACTCTCGATTTTGAAATTGAGCTCGCCAAGGTGAGTATTACTTAAATTATGATAGACCTACGAGTGGTTCAATGCAATAACAGCCTACTCACATTTTCAGAAGTCACTTGTTTTTCATTTGTCAGTCATGAAGTTATGTGCAAAACAAATAAAAAACAAGTGACTTATGAAAACACAAGTATGCTGAATGCGAAACGCCTACTGAAAGTTTGATTTAGTCTAAGCAAAGTTATTATATTTATAAAAAAGCGGAACGACCTTTATGTACCTATTATGAAACAACTTTTGGACTCTTGTACCGGTGTTCCATAATGCATGTCCCTATTATGGAACAGCAAAGAAATGTGTTTTTTTATATTAATATGGCTTATTTTATATTATTTTCTCTATTAACTCGAACTTAATAGTACAATGAACTTTTATTTCGATCGTTCATAGAGATAAATAAATTAAAAACAAGTTTTCTTTAAAATTGACAAACCTTACCTATAAAGGGTAGTTTTCGTGAACGAAGTGAATTATATTTTATTTTTGCTGAAAAATGTTTGTTATAGAGAATGAATTTTCATTTAGGTGAATGAAAAAAAGAAAAAGCCATTAAGGATGAAGTCAAAACTTAAAAAACTTGGTCAAAGTTGAGTGTGAATGAAATATTAGGTTAAGTACCCTTTTCGTTTTCTTTTTCTTTTATTGTACTTAATAATAACTTCCTCTGTTTTATTGAATATTCGTTCTTTTTGGTAGAAAATTAATCTTCTTGGTTGAAAATTCATATTTTTCCTTGAAAATTCAACAGTTTATTTTAAATTTTTTTCTCTGTTGACTTAAAATTATTTTTTAATCGAAAACTCAACTATTCTTGAAAATTTGTATTTTTTGGTTGAATTTGACTGTTCTTATTCAGAATTAAAATCTTTTCTTGTTAAAATTTCAATTATATTAAATCGTTCTTTTGTTGAAAATTAATTCTTTTCGTTGAAGATTCATTATATTATTTGAAAATTCATCTCTGAAAATTTAACGAACTTGTTTAAAGCCAATTTTTCTAACTGAAAATTTGAATATTCCAGTTGAAAGTTGAGCTAATTTGTTGAAAATTCGTTTTTTGTTGTTGTTAGAAATTAGTTTTTTTTCAACAGAAATTTTAACTATATTTTTTTTGGTTAAAAATTTATCTTTTTTGGGCGAAGGTTTAACTGTTTGATTGATAATTGATCTTTCGTATTTAAAAATGCAAATATTTGATGAACATTTTTTGTACCTTGTTGGTATAAAATTCAACTATTCCAGTTGAAGATTCATCATTCTAGTTAAAAATTCATCACATTGGTAGAAAATTGAACTGTTTGATTGAAAATCCTTTTTTTCTTGTTAAACATCAATTTGTTTAACTAAACGTTTAACTATTCTATTTTTTGTTGAAAATTCTTCTCTATTTTCTTTTTAAATTCTACTATTGGTTAAAACTTTATCATTTTCAGTTGCAAATTCAAGTACTTTTTTGTAGAAAATTAATCTTCATGGTTGAATATTCATCTTTTTGGTTGAAAATTCAACCATTTTATTCAAAGATTCATCATTTTAGTTGAAAATTTATCTGTTTGGTATAAAAATCCATTATTCCAGTTGAAGATTCATAATTTTATTTGAAAATTGATCACATCGTGGAAAATTCAACTATTTTGTTGAAAATCCGTTCTTTTTGGTTCAAAATTGATTTATTTTACTTAAAGTTTAAGTATCATGTAATAATAACATAACATGAGCTATATTATTATAATAAAAACACATTTTATCGCAAACGTAACTCTGTTCCATAAATAGGAGCAAGCGTTGAAAACGTGTCCGTCGATATGAAACACCCATGCTTCTCCATTCCATGAATACGGACCGTGTTAAAAAAGGTGTAGTCATTATGAAACAACTAATTAATAAATAAATTTTTATCCAAATAAAGAAAAAGTGCAGTGATCACACGTGAAATGATTGAAATTTGTGAATACACGAGATCAAACAAATTATAGGTATCAAGCCTTCTGACTTGGATAAATGGGAGTCCATTTTCCCGAGTTTGGAGGTAACATAATTAAAATTATTTTGTAGTGTTCAAAACTTTAGAACTATACATGCTTTCTATATAGATGAAAAGACTAACTTTCATACTTATTAATATAATAATTTGTACTCAAAAATATACTTCTAAATTATTTGTAAATCTATTTATTTGTCAAACTGTTTCATAACTGGGACATGTTTCATGATAGGTACCTTTACCTTAGTCGAATTTTGAGTGTCAAAATTTAGATGGTCAATTTGACCTTCCAGACAGTCTCATGTACGTTTCATAATTTTTTCTCCATAGTCATAGAGACTTTTACTTAATGGGCAGCTTAACCATCCGCAGAAAACAAGACTGACTGTCAGGGAAAGTGAAATCGACACTCTAGGATAGTTTAGTTAAATACCTTGTTTTCACTCAATTCAACCATCCGAGAGGGTCAAACTCACTATCAGGAATGACAGAATCAACATTCTGGGATGTTCAATTTAAAATCTTGTTTACACTCATTTTGACGATTCAAGAGCGTCAAACTCACGATCAGTGATAATCAAAACGACACTCTGGGAGGGTCAAGTCAAACGTCTTGTTTTCATCAATTTGCGCAATGCGTGTGCAAGTTGGAAGATCACGTGACCAGAATAGCAGAATAAATTCATTGTAATTCCCTGACAATTTTCACAATGGCTGATTCACAATGGCTGATTCAAAATGGAATCCGTTTATTCAAATATTTTAAACCCGTAGATCACCGTAAATAACGAAGATAAAAGCAAGGAAACTGCTCCCAATAACCGAATGACAGTGGCAGAGCTCACAAAAAAACATCCGAGTATTCCCTGGAAGGAATACTTCAACTCACTTCTCAAATCAATCGTCGTAATCGGTGACAATGAAGAAATAATAGTAAGCGTGCCAACATTTTTCGAAAAGTTCGAAAAACTGATCAAGTTAACTCCAAAAAGGGTGCTGGCTAATTACCTCTTTTGGAAAGCAGCTCAGAATGATTTGGATTTTTTAACCGAAGAAGTTAGGCAGCGCAAAACAAAGTTTGGTGCTGTGATCTACGGTCAAGATACAAGTGGTGTTAGATCACAGGAATGCATCCAATTGTCTGGTTTGCTAGGATTGAGTAATGGTGCTCTATATGTCAGAAAGTACTTCAACCCAGAATCGAAGAACGGTGCAGAAGAATTAGCTGTCGATATTGAACAACAGTTGAAGAAAATTCTGAAAGAGGTGAGATTCTCTCATAAACTATTTTGAACACTAGTTTTGGGGTGGAAAAAGCGATAAAATGGTGTGCAACTTAATTTTGTTCTAGGCCGACTGGATGGACGAAAAAACAAGGACGAGGGCTTTGGCTAAACTTGTTTCCATGAAAAATTTTATAGGATATCCCAATGAACTTTTAGATGACAAGTCTCTTAACGAATACTACAGCACGTTGGAAATAACTTCGAATGATTACCTTCAAGCAGTTTCAAACATTACCATTTTCAATGCAGACTATTCTTACAGTCAATTGAGGGAGCCTGTGAATCAATCAGATTGGAGATCCCACATGGGTACGACTGACATCAGCGGTGCCGCTGGATATTCTGAAGAGATAAACGGCATTGGTAAGTAGGTTTTTTAAATATATTTTTTCAAAACTGTAAAATGGGTTTGAACCAAAATTTCAAGAAATTTGAAATCATTTTTTGAGACCTTATTTCAGATAAATTTTCTATTATTTTTAGCTTTGAAGTTTAAAACGTTTATCTATTTATACTCACTAGGGTGGTTCTTATTTATACTTGGTGGATCTTTTTGTTAATTTCTCTATTCTCACCCCCCAGTTTTGGTCAAATTGCCAAAAAAAGTCCCCTCCAAATTTGAGCACAATCGGTTAATATTTAGGGGTGCCGCAAAGACCATGAAGTTTCCCATTGATTTAACATGGGAAAATGTCAGCTTTTTGTAAATCTAATATTTAAACGCGATAATATGTTACAAATAAATTCGTGTTTCAGTATATTGTTCAGAATTTGTCAGGAAATGAGAATCAATCATAAATTTTGAGTTTGAATAATTTTAAGCCGCTCTTATGGGTCCCCAAAGAAAACCCCATAAGTGACAAATTTGAATTTTACGTAATATTGCGGTTTATTGGCGCTTTTTAAAAGTTTTTTAGAAATAAATAATCAATAATCGGTAATATAAGAATACCCACTTATTTTTTAACTAATATTCAATTGTTCAAACAATTTTAATTTGTTTGAATATTTGTTTTTTTTCTGTTATCTCGCGAAATGAACGTATTTTCTAGACTTTATGAGTTATTTAATCAATAATAACAACAAAATAATTTGTTTAAATAATTTTACAATTATTTAAATAATACGTATTTGTTCAAGCATATATTTTACCTAAAAAAGCAGGAGAAGCATTTTATTTCACTAACTTTTGGACCAATTTTAATATTTGTAAGTACTAATTTTTTTATTATGAATACTCGTAGATATTGAAACAAATTAAAATCTTTTAAATATCCACGAGTATCCATTGTAAACAAAATTAGTACTCAAAAATATTAAAATTTGTCGAAAATTTAGTGATATAAAATGTTCATCATGCTTTTTTTAGGTAAAATATATGCTTGAATAAATACGTATTATTTGAATGATTGTAAAATTATTTAAACAAGTCATTTGATTGTTATTATTGATTAAATAACTCATAAAGTTTAGAACATACGTTCATTTCGCGAGTTAACTGAAAAAAAACCAAAGATTTAAACAAATTCGAATTGTTCAAACAATTGAATATTAGTGAAAAAATTACTGGGTATTCTGAAATTACCGATTAATGATTATTTATCCTAAAAAAACTTCTAAAAAGCGTTAATAAACCGAAATAAAACGTAAAATTCAAATTTGTCACTTATGGGATTTTCTTTGGGGACCCATAAGAGTGGCTTAAAATTATTCAACCTCAAAATTTATGATTGATTCTTATTCTCTGACGAATTCTAAACAATATACTGAAACATGAAATTATTTGTAACATATTATCGCGTTTATATATTAGATTTACAAAAAGCTGACTTTTTCCCATGTTTAATCGATGGGAAACTTCATGGTCTTTGCGGCACCCCTAAATATTAATCGATTTTGCTCAAATTTGCAGATTTTTTTTGGGCATTCGAAAAAATCTGGGGGGTGAGAGCAGAGAAATTCAAAAAGTGAAAAATAAGGGCCACCCGTATGTTAATACTCACATTATATGCACGATCGCTAAGAGCACGTTCATGTATTTATATTTTTGTTTTGTAAAATTGAAAATATAACAATTTGAAAAATCCATTATTTCACATTTTTAGATATTAGGTTTCAAACATTTTTGAATTAATAATTATTTATTTTAATTTGAAAGCGTTTAAAAAGAAAAAAGTATATTAAACGATTTTAAATTGAAAACGTTCCACTTCAAATTTATTTTAAATTAGGTAAAATGTTGAAAAAGGATAATATTCCGAATGGAATGAAGAGGAATTGAATTTTTATTATTTCTAAATAAAATCATTTAAAATTGGAATATTTGAAATTAGAAGAGTTTGAAATTGTCCAATTTTTCAAACTTTAATCTAAAATTTTGTAATTTTGAGAGCTTATGTTTGAAAATTTTTCAAAGGAGTGAATATTGTATAATTTCTAATTGAAATTGTTCCAATTAAACAATTTTATTTTCAATTGAATAATCTTAAAATTGAAGGATATTAGAAATAAATTTTGAAAATTGGAGAATCTGAAAATGTTGAAAATTGAATATCTTCAGCTTTGAATTTCGAGAATTAGACCATTTAAAATTCAAAGAAATTAAAGTTGTATTTTTTATAATTAATGCAATCGAAGTTGAACAATTAGAAATTGAACGAATTCAAACTTCATTTAAAAATGAAAAAATTTTAGTCACCAAGTATTATGAAATATTAAAAGTTTTTTATACTCAAACTTAAATAGTTTAAAAATTAACAAAATTTTGGTTGTCAATTATACTTTCTAAAATTCAACGATTTCAGTTTTAATTCCGAAACTGTAACTTTTGAAAGGGAAAAAATGAAAATTTAGCATTCAATATGAAAACTCAGAACTCTCAAATTGAAACCATGAAAAATTAAAAAAAAATTATTCGATTACTGGTGTATCAATTTCAAATACTTTCATTTGGATCTATTTCGGTTGGATACTTTGAATATATTATTTCAATATTTGAAATTGGCCAATCTTAAGATTTTAATTCAAATTGTTTTTTTTAGCTGAATTTTAATGTTCTATATTTTGGAACATTGTTGAATAATTCATTTTTCAATTTCTAGTTTTCAAGTATTCTCATTTTAAGGCTTGCATTCAAAACCGTGTAATTATATGATCTTTAAATTTGATATTCTACTATTCCGAAGAATTTAAAAACACTAGACAATGTTGTACGTTTTAAATTGAAACCAAAAAATTTATAATATTTATATCTTAAATTAATTAATTTAAACCTGACTGAAATAGAAACCAAGCAATTAAGAATATGTAAATCTAAAATCATCAAATGAAAAAGTAATACCTTCTTATTCTGATGTTAATATATAAATTGACTATGAAGGCCAGTAGTTGTGCCAAAAATCAGGTCTCTCGGAAAAAAAAGTTTACTATGATTTTAAGAATTGAAATGATATCATCTATCATGTTTTATGAAACATAAAACAATATTTTGTATAAAAAATGTTTAAAATTTAGGAAACATCATTATTTAAACAATAATTTTTGTGATTGATTTTTTTCTTACTGTCGTTTCTTACAAATTTGCCTGCAACTGTTTCAAAATTTGAAAATAAGTAAATAATCTTCAAAGGCATTTATTTGTTTAAAAAAAATTTCTTTCAAAATTATAATAATAATTGTCTACATCCTTGTGAATTTGAAATTCAAAACCGCTAAAAATTGTGGAAATTGAAAAACAAAGATTTTCGAATTTAAGCTTTTGTAGCAAAGAAACTTTTGTTTCATGGCCCTAGAAATTAAACTGATTTAGAATTGCGCATTCAAAACTATAACTTTAGATTGGAATGATAAAAATTTCAATCATGATAAATATATTATCAATAGCTATCATATCATTTATCATATTCAAGTACCATTCGAAGTGTTTGGGTATATTTTTTTACTAAAAAGTGTGATTTTGGATGAAAAGAAAATCACTGTTATTTTCACTGTTCAAAATTGAAGAAACCTAAATATTTTGAACCATTAAAGTTAATTCATTACTGAAAACTTTCAAATTGATATGCTTTCTAATTTTAAAATCTCAAAATAATGAATTTAAGCATGAAGCGTTAAAAATTGAAGAATTCCAAACTACGTTTAAAAATTGAAGGATTTCTAAAGTAGGCTCTTGAAACGAAGTCGTTAGAAATAATTAAATTTCAAATTGTACATCACGATTATTAAAATTCCATCATTTTAATCTAAAGCGCCGTATTGACGATTGGAAAATCAGTATGCTAATAAACTACCACATTGACATAAGTCTTGAGCCGAAAATCATGCATAAAAGCGGGTGAACGATTAGAGCTTCAAGGTGGACAGAATGAATTCATGGTAGATTATTATATATGTATACTATAATAAATAATAAATATTAATATTCGGAATGAACTCCAATTTGATAGATATCCCTGCTGGAATTCTACAAGACGTCTTCTACAATAAGGATAGGCCTAAGTACCTGAACTACGCTGGGATTGGTTCGTTTGATTTGGGACATGAAATCACTCGCGCTTTCGATGATGAAGGTAGAAAATATGACAAAAATGGAATCCTCAAGGATTGGTGGACCCCAGAAACGAGAAATAAATTTATTCAAAAATCTTCTTGCATTATTAAGCAGTACGGAAATTATACTCTTGAAGAAGCCGGCATCAAAGTATGTATATTTGGGATTCTTAAGTTTTGTTACATTTAGTTTAAAATGAAACTTTAAAAACCAAGTTTCAATATTGTTTGAATAATTCAACCTCTTTTTTTCTAAAGCATCACCATTTTTTATTTCACAATTCTCATTCTCAATCAAATATACTTATGAATCAATATACCTTTTTCAAAAACAGATATTTTATTGACACAAAAGTATGCACTATAAAATATATAACATGACTAGTCAACCGAATATCAATGCTATACATTTTATAATATATGCATTAAAATAAATGAAATATCTGTGAATCACCGCTTAGTGGAAGGAATCGAGAATATACTGTTTTTAATCCACTACAGCCTACAATCCTTGACCAATTTTGACGTTTTTTTTAATTCTCAGGATTAAATCTTGCAGAATGACTTCAGGCACGATTTTTTAATTTACTCTGTGGTATTTATTATTTGAACAAATAAAACGTCAAAATTGGACATTTCACTAATTTCATTTTTTTCTCCCAAGAAATGCTTTATGAGAAGTGCTATCTATCATAATTATTGCAAATATACTTCATGAAAATAAATTTTTATATTTATCAAAAATGCCTAAATATCTCGTAGAAGAAGTATTCAAAATGTAAAATAATCATTAGTTAACGATTCCCATTATTATAAATATTGTGAGAGAAAAATAGTATTTTTTTCGAAGTAATGTTTTTCTCATCAAGTGACTTTCACATTAATTCCAAATTATAATAAATAGCTGCAGAAAAATATCAATGTTGAATATTTTTATTGTTAATAGAAATATTTTAAATAAATTCATCAATTTAGCGTTTTCCACCGAAAAAAATTATTTTTTCTGCTGAATCATGTTGCAGCTGTCTCATTGGTTATATTTCATCAAGAAAGTGTGGCATCAACTCGCAAATTGTTATTGTTTTTCGTAGTGATTATTTTAATGTACCTGGATAGTGGTACCTAATTAAGTAACTTTCTCAGTCATTTTCAAATAATATTATTATTATATAATAATAGAAAATTTTGATTTTTATGAACAAAATATTTTTAAAAAACTATTCTGCTATGTTATTTTGCTATACTATAATATTCTATGAGATAAATTTCTTCTTTCTACAAAAATGTCTCCACATAAGTAGCTGTAGTAAAAAAAACTCTTATTACAGTAGCAAAATAATTTTTCCCAAATGCCCAAATTTCCCAAATGCTTTATAAAATTTACAATATTCTATTATCATTAAATAAAAATATCAATTTAGGATTACTGACAAAGTTACTTATGTAATTATCACGATCCAAATGCATTAAAATAATCAGCACGAAAAAACCGCTTATTGAGGCGGAAAATTGCTATAGATGACTGTTCATTTAAACATTATCGACAACAATAACAATTGCTAGTTGGCGCCTTCCTTTCTTGCAAAAATATAACCCCTGGAATATATGTTTATATTGTTGTAATTAACAAACAAAAATACAACATTTATATTCTTACGGAAGCTATTTATTATAATTTAGAATTAATCTGAAAATGTTTTGATGAAAAAAAAAAATGAAACGAAAGCATTTAAAGAAAACACATCAAAATCGGTCTCGATTACTCCTACTGCGTACGCCGCCAAGTACAAAAAAAGCTTTTAGAGATGACATAAGTGGTAAAATTTTCAAAATTATTCAAAATATCTAAAATTCTTGCAAAATACATCAAAAATATGGTTTTACAGAATTCTGATTAATATTTGGTGTAAATTGGTGGAATAAATTGATAAATACGATATCCTTATTGTTTTAAAACTTTCACTTATCATATTTTTTGTTATAAAACTGGGGTTTTCACCGGTGCTCCTCTCGACATGCTAATCTATCAAACCGATTGATACCAAATTTTAATAAGAAATCGGTAGCAATAAATTTCCTGAAAATATTCTAAGCATTTTCAGTATCTTAAATGGTTTTTAAAATTTCACGTATTTAGTGTGAAAATGAAAATTTAGAGATGACATATGTGGTAAAATTTTAAAAACTATGCTCACTTCTGCATCCTAATCTATCGATACATATTGCAGGAATTTTCCATATCTTGAATAGGTTTTGAGATTTCACGTATTTAGTATGAAAAATAAAAACTCAGAAAAACCTTAAATGGTAAACTTGTAAAAACTATTTAAGATATCAAAAATTCTTGCAATAACTATCAAGAACATGTTACTACAGACTTTTTTATTAAAATTTGGTTTTAAACCGTTAGATAATTAGGATGCGGACGTAAGCGTACGTGAAAAATTTAATATTTATTCAAATTTAACTCATTAAGTATCAATTAATCCATCAACCTAAGTTATTTAATTAACTTTTAACAAAAATTATTCCAACAATTATTTATTTGTTGTAATTTATTTGAGCGTACGCTATGCTATTCAGCCAAATACAAAAAAAACGTGAAATGATACCAAAAACATCTGCCATGCACAAAATCTGCTATTTTAGACAATAAGAAAGACGGCGGGATTGAATTTATAGGCAAAATGATTTTTTTTAATTGCTGGGTATGGCAAATTGATGCTATAATATGATACTGACAAGTTTAGATTATTATTTAAACTTCGATCAGATTATTATTAAGACTTTATGTTGATTATTATTGAGAATTTATTTCAATTATCATTTTAGATTATTGATTATATTTCTTGAGAATTTAATATTATTTTTCAATGATAAAAATGGATAAATCGATGAATTACAATAACAATGATTTTTTTAATTTTTAGATGGATGGTGCTAAAACACAAAATTTAAACATTGCAGACAACGGAGGCGTCAAAGCAGCATACCTAGCTCATCTAAATTTAGTAAAACGAAAAGGGCCTGAACCCACATTGCCTGAATTAAACTATTCTCAATCACAGCTTTTTTGGATTCAATCTGCTATCACACAATGTGCCAAATACACCCCAGAGTTAATGAAACTCTTCGTTTTGACCGAAAATGGTTGTCCACCAGAATTCAAAGTCAACGGTGCATTTTCTAACAGGCCAGAATTTGCAAGAGACTTTAATTGTCCAGCGGGTTCAAAAATGAATCCAGTTGAGAAGTGTTCCGTATGGTAAAACTTGAAGAAAAAAAACAGTAAAATGGAACAATCGTAGGGTTGAACTTTAGTGCTCTGTACTATACAGGTGTTTTACTGCGATTTTCCTTGTTTACTATAAACTACAAATATTGTAGGAGAATGATTGTACAGATATTCAAAAAAGACGGGTGCAGCCGCTTGGACGCAGACTCAGTAGAGTAATTTTTTGAATCTAATTTAATTTAATATAATTTATGGTCAATCTATTCTAGAAATAGATACCTTAGTTTAAAGTGAATCCTATAATGTACTCTTTCAAATATATTACTATTATAAATATTAATAAAAAAGGTCTGCACAATTTTTTCGTGTTTTTATTTATTAGGTTAGAAGTTTTAGGTTTATACAGAGTGAATATACATGTGCCAAAACGTTGTAAAATTATGAACATGACATTTTTTAATGGGATTTTAAAACGGAAACGATGTTTATCTTTCTATTCCGTATCTGTGTAAATTTAAAATTGTTTTATTTTCTAGAAATGCATTGAAATACGCTTTTGAAAGTGTAATAATATACTAAGCTGAATTGAAATAAATAATATTTGTGTATTACTTATTCAGAACTTTAGCTTAAAGTTTCCTGTTGAGAAACTTTTCCCGAGGAAAAATAAACGCAAGATTGAAAGAAAATTTTAGAAAGATGATTATCAATAAATTTCAATAAATAGATCTTTCTCTGCTCAATTTTGACTTGAATTTCGATCAGCTTTGACAGTCTGAACGAGACGACTGGAGCTGAAATCCTAATGCTTAGCGGAAAACGCAACCGACTCATAAAAAATGTAGCGCAGTATTACTGAGTGAAATATCAAATTTAGAGATAATTTGAAAAATATTTTTAGTGGCCATAAGAATCTTAAAAACACTGAAAAGTATTTTTTCACGCTCTATTTGGCAGTTGTTCAATTTTCTTCCTATTTTCTTCTGAATTATTTAACAAAGTGTTACTGAATTCATTAACACCAAAATAATTCACAATTTTTTGGCAACGATCCGTATACCAGCAAGATTTTGAGAGTTTTAACATTAATATAGAACATTAAGCCTTCTGCTTGATATTTTTCTTACCGACTATTATTAAGAGTTACCCATTTTTGTATTTTCTATTTTTTATTTTTGAGGGCACAGATTTTACTTTGAATTTTCGGCAGTGGCTCTTTGTCGCACACGTGAAGCCCCTTTGGCTTTTGCTACGGCGCGAATCTGGCCAGCCTTATTAAGTTAGCTTATTCTATAATAATTGAGGTTGTCGGAAAATTCGCAGGCATAAATGTTTCAAAAATACAGAAGTACACACAGATAAAGCGGACCCTTTAAAGGACTTTGGTGCTTTGAGTGATAAGTAACGTAAATGAGTATAAAACGCAGTTTCTTAATACTTGTTACATTTTGACCCGAGTTCGGAACACACACCATATTATGTTTTAGTTTCGCATTCATTTAAGTTGAATTAATGGTGAGGGAGAATTCTACTGTGCAAAACTAGAAAGTGTTAACTACATTTGAGATTTGGCCTTTCGAGAACCAGCATAAAAGCACTAAGTCATTCCGCGACTTGTCATTTGCCCTCGAATAAAGTGACGATTTTTTCAAAATCCTTTGTTAAGATTCACTGATTTTTCAGTGAAAAATAAAAACATTACAGATTTCCCTAGCGGACCGGGAGAAAACCTAAACTACTGATTGAAATATAGTGACGATTTCACTGATTCAAATCAAGAGAGTCACGTTCTATTATGTAATTCTTTATGATTGGAATGCGCTTGCCTACTGGACTGTCAATGGCATCTTTAGTGCTCATTTGGCTAACTGTACCTCGGCCCATGTTTACTTGCGTACGTTGTCCAATGATATCATATATTCCAACGAGAGTAGTAGCATTATTCAAAACTGCAACAACGTCACCTTCAGGTGTTGATAACACGATTTGTTCTTGGGTTGGTATAGGTAGTTGCTCATAGATATTATATTTTAATCCTAATTGAAGTGGTTCACCAGGAGGAAAAGTGTATCTTCGAAATACGAATGATCGGTTCGGATTACTGCGAGGAATAAGCCGAATTAGTTCCACTTGTCCATGACGCGGTATCGCGCTATGAGAAGGACGACCGCGACCTCTAGCAGAAGGATGTCTGGACCTGGCACGGAGAGGAGGTTTCTCAGGTGACATAGATCTGGATCTGGCATGAAGAGGAGGTTCCTCAGGCGATGGAGACCTTGCGAGAAAATGACGTCTGTCAGGAGAATTAGAAGATCCGCAGCGAGAACTGTCAGGATTACGTTTTCCATTAGAGTTAAAGTCGGACTGTGAACTTAAATCTGTAAGAAGCGATAGAGGATCATATTCATTTAAAAGTATACTCGTGAAGTATTGTTTCATTGGAACTATATATTTTCATATACCTTTAATAATATAAACACATGTCAATGAAAAAACGTCTGCTTCAGTATGAATGAATTTTATAAATCGTAATAGTAATAGTATATATTTATTGAAATAATCAATTTTTTAGGATAGCTAGAAATGAAGATCAATGCCAAATAAGAGAAAAATATTAGAATAATGATGAAAAATAAAATGTATACTTCATTTGGCAATAACTAAATGAGCATTCCCGGAACGACGTACAAAGTTCATAAAATAGCACTGAAAATTGAAAATTGAAAACTTTAATCGGAGAAACTTCAGAATCATCAAATTACAGTTGTCGATGGTTTTGAGCTTCAATTTTGAAAAGTCTATGAACAAATGTGGGAAAAATACGAAAACCGAATACGTAGTACGCGATTAACACATTATCAAGCTATAAATCAGTGATGGGTAAGTTACTTTGTTTTGAGTAACTTGTTACAGTTACGTTACTTGCAACTATAACTAGTTACAGTTACTAAATAATGTAAATTTAAGTCACCAAAAAAGTTACTTTTTTCACTTCCTAAATTTTATATTTTAAAAATTAAAATAAATAAGGTGATAATAGGTAAGAACTTAATTCAAAAAGAAATAGGCATTAGTTAAAGTAAATAAAACAGACACAGTATAAATATTAAATTTGAATTTGAAATCAAACACAGTTGAATTTAACCAAATCAGATTGCCTTTCCAACAAATTCATTAAATATGTAATAAAAAAAGATATTTTCATGGGAAAAAAATGAATTTTGAAATGAAAAAGCCTAATTTTGAACTAAGAAAGAAAAAAAATATCACTGAATTGTTAATTTTCAAGCCAGAAAGACGAATTACCTACAAAACAGTTGCATTTTCAAGCCAAAAATATAAATTTTCAACATAAAAGTTACTTTGCGACTGAATAGTTGAACCTCCTACAAAAATATTTGAATTTTTTACAAAAAAAAAAAAATTTGTAACAAAATAGTTTCATTCTGAACAATTTCAAGCCAAAAAGGCGAATTTTCTACAAAACAATCGCATTTTCGTACTGAAAATATGAATTTTCAATTTAAAAAATCCTTTTCAACAAATATGTTCAATTTTCTACCAAAACAGTTGAATTTTCAAAATAATATATGAACTTTCAAACAAGTACTTAAATTTGCAACCAAAATAGGTGGATTCTCAAGGAAAAAATTAATAGTTGATAATATTTCAACAAAAAAGATTTTTAATTTGAAATCGATCACAGTTGAATGCAACCAAAGAATATGAATTTTCAACAAAAATGATGAATTTTCAAGCAAACAACTAAATTCTTAACAAAGCAGTTCAACATTCAACAGAATAGTTAAATTTTCAACCATAGGAGGCAAATTTTCAACAAAATAGTTGAATACTGTACAGAATTTTTTTTACCAAAAATATGAATTTTCAGACTTAATAATAAAAACCCGTTTTAACAAAAGAGTTGAATTTTCAGCAGGAAGTTTCATTATTCTTCAATAAACTAATTGAACTTTCTACCAAAATAGTTTCATTTTTACAAAAATACATCAATTTTCCATCAAAACAGATAAATTCTCAACAAAAAATATAATAATTGATATCATTTCAAAAAAAAAAAATTTTAATTTGAAATCAAACACACTTGAATTCAACAGAAAAATTCTCAACCAAATCAGATTAATTTTTTATGAAAGTAGTTGAATTTTCAAAAACAAAAATGAGATTTTTTTATCAAAAGAGATACATTTTGAAACGAAAAGCCGAATTTTCAACCAATAAAAAAAAAGAATTCTACTAAATTGTTGAATTTTCAAGCCAAAGGGGCGAATTTTCTACAAAACAATCGCATTTTCGTACTAAAAATATGAATTTTCAATTTAAAAAATCCTTTTCAACAAATATGTTGAACTTTCTACCAAAACAGTTGAATTTTCAACATAATATATGAACTTTCAAACAAGTACTTACATTTTCAGCCAAAATTGGTGAATTCTCAAGGAAAAAATTAATAGTTGATAATATTTGAACCAAAAAAGATTTTTAATTTGAAATCGATCACAGTTGAATGCAACCAAAGAATAATAATTTTCAAAAAAATATCTGAATGCTCAACAAGTTACTTTTTAAAATAGTAACGAAGTTACCCTAAAAGTTAAAAATAACGTACTTTTTTGATGTAGATATACCGGCACAGCTGATTTTTCATTATGATAGAGCAACTCAAAAACTATCGACTGGTACAAAAAAATAAAAATGGATTTTCTCCATATGTCAGAAAGTTTCTCCTATACGAGATACTTAAACATTTGGTACCGGTATTACTATCCGATGCGCACATGTTTCGAATTCGTACAAAGGTTTGTACCAATATGAGCAGTTCAAGGATTTAACTTTTTACTTACTCTCAGCATCAATTTTGATGCAAAAAACTTTCTTGTCATGGAATTCGTACGAATTCCGTATCAATAGGAGTCAGAACATTTCGAATTCCATTTGTCATAACAAACAAATTCCGGGTTCCACGGAAATACATTCAGATTATATTCGTACTTATTTCTTACAATTCCGGAATGAATAGGAAAAAAATAACAATTGGATAGGACGCCTATTAAATTGGACAAAATCTCATTGGCAGAAAAATAAGTTCTGTACTCGAAGTTATAGATATATTACAAGGTCGATCTAGTTGCAGAAGGTAGTGAACTACAATTATTTTAATGATTTTACTCTAGAGAGAGTTAGTGACTAAACAGTGAAAATAATTGTTTCTAATAGATTGAAAAAGTAATAAAACATAATAATAAAAGATTCATGTCTGAATGTTGTTACAAAATGTTGTAACTTGCAAAATTGTGCATCTAGATGGATGATAATTATTATTATATTTACCAATGGAATTAAAGATGACCGCCAAGGAGAAGATCAAAGTATGAGAGATCTTCATCTTCTTCAATCAAAGAAAAAACTGATTACAGTATTATTGAGGAATTTGGTTAAAGGTGTAACTAATGAATATTCCGGTGTTTCGCTCCTGAAGATTTGTTCGATTCGTTCGTTTCAATAACGTAGTCGTTATCTGATCTATCATTCCTAGGCGGCAAGCTTGTCCTTCCGTGATATTTGTATTTCCTGCATCAGTATCGAGGAAAAATTTACGTTTTAGGAAAAAATGTGTTCACATAGAAAAAGTAATATAAATTCTTGAAAACATGTTGTAAAATTCTTTGAGAAATTTTTTATATCCATATTTTAAGATTTCCAAGATCTCCAGGGTTTTTTATAGAATGCAGGGAATTTCAAAGGATTTTAGCAGGATTTCAAAGATTACGTGGGATTTCGAATATATCGACGAGTGAAGGAATGTTATTATATTTCAAAGGATTTCTTATTATTCAAAGATTTCACAAGATGTCAAGGAATTCTAAAGTATTCTCAAGAATTTTGAAAATTGTATAGGATTTCATGGAATTGTAAAGTTTTTGGGATTTCACGTAGGTATTTGCCAACTTTAGATGCGTTTTTCTCAAACTAAAATAATATTAATGATAAAATTGTGTAACAAATTTTCAAGCGTTTCTCATATTTTCTTTTATAATACATGATGTGTATTATTATTTAATCAATAAGATTTTTTTTTTATATTCAGTACTTTTTTTATTTAGCTCAAATCGAGTTTCACTGTATTCATCATGCCTTGATATTAATTTTTTTAAATATGAAGAAAAATAGCAGTTGATGTGTCAACGTTCTAATGAACCACGAAACCTTGCAAAAATGCTTGAAATCTAGGAAGAGAATGATATTGCTTGTGTAAATTGACTTCTTCAAATATTGAGCAGTGACGAAAAAAAAGTTTTCGATTATGCAATCTTTTTTTGTTTTTCATCATTCGCCTCGAAGATCAAAAAAGACAAACAATGTCATACCTTATTACATAAATTTACAGAATACAAGAATGAAAAATTTCTACATCATCACCTTCCAATCGAAGCCTTGGCAGATATAACATTAACTTTAACCTTATATTAATTATTATCTTTAAATATATTCCTAAGAGAATGAAAAGCGAATTTTATTTTTTATACGCTTTCACTTTTTGCATAAAAAGCTTTCGATTCTTCTATGAAAACGTTCATTTAAGATATAGTTTCCCTAGGAAAACTTTAGCGTGACTTCGTGACTCCGGTTTTAAACATTCCTTTTTGTAATACGAAGGATGAAAAGCTTATTTTACGAATTTTGTATATTCCAAGAATATTCTAAAACTTATGAAATATTCCAAACCACTACATTCGTTTCGAGTAAAATTATAGGTAATATAATGTCCTGGTGGATCAGGCGATAGCGCGTCAGACTTCCGAGGAGTAGGCCTGGGGTTTCGATATCAGTGCCCGTTCAAATCTATAATCTAAATCACCATTTCTTAGGGCATCTTTTACCCGCAAAAGGCATGCACATGTAAATACGTGCAACCCGTTTCGGCGCTTTGATTCGATCAAATTAGTCTGCAAGAAAGCTTTCTCTGCAGCTACAGAAGAGTGTGTAAAAATCATAACATATTTGACGATTTGCATCAAATTTGAAAAGACACCATTACCAGATTTATTTGACGCTTTTCCACTGCATACCAGAAGTCGATAGCTTCTGTTTTTACATTCTCATCTAGAGAAGGTATTAGATTTGTGTAAAATTTG
>CAKNYM010051835.1:221024-235227 GCA_932195095.1 Andricus curvator | reverse complement strand
CCCCCTGACAGAAGTTTTCGTGGGACTGACGTTAGAGCTGGACTCTCCACTATACGGTGAATCACTACTTGACTTGGACATGATTTCAACTCGCAAAACAAATTTCGCGCATAAAGGTGGTAGTTGGGTGTACAATCTAAACATGAACAATACAAACAATAAAGTAGCCTCGGACTGGACTGAAACTTTGATTGACTAAATGCATACACACGGTAAACGTAAAGTTTGAGTTTCAGGCGATGAATGGAGACTGGGTGTTTGGAATGCTAGAGGAGTGAATGATCTTAAAGTAAGAGAACTACGAGAAACTATGCATGCTAGGAAACTAGATATTTTATGTGTACCTGAGACAAAGAAAAAGGGATGCGAAAGTAGAAACATAGAAAATGGGGTGTTGAAAAGCGGTTTTGAAATATGGTTAGGAGTAGATAGGGAATCACATGGTAGTCAAGGGGTCGGTTTGATTATGAATGAAAAAGCAAGATATATGTTCCAAAACGACTTAAATACTTCTTTTCTCCCCTTTTCAGGTAGTTGGAAAAAAATCTTTCTGATTGTAGGATTTATTATAAAGATACGGAAATATACGCTAAAGTCAAGGAATTACCTTCTTCATTTTAAATCAAATACAACTTTAGTCATTTTTATCTGAAGAAGATTGAACATAACATATGGTCGTGGCGAACTTTTGGGTTTCTATTATACGATGAACAGAAACGAGCGTGAAGCGCGAGGTTCACATGATGATCAAACGAAATATCGAGCGCGAAGCGCGAGTGTCGTGATGAGAATGTGTTCCTTAAGGTCGATAGAACCTTAAGTAAATTAGTTCTTCTTTTTATGTAAAACTGACATAATTAAACCAAAAGCAGGTCATAACGATGAAGCTTTAAGAGAGTATTAGCCCGCGAAGCGCGCACTAGCGAGGACACGAAGTGTGAAAACCTAGACGACAAATGTGTCCGAGCGCGCAGCGCGAGGTCAATACATTATCGAGCGCGAAGCGCGAGATAAACATATAATCGAGCGCGAAGCGCGAGATCCAAAAGGTGCGCGCCCTCGGCGCGCTGAAACTTGCGAGCGAAGCGAGCCGCGCGCGAAGCGCGCTATGAGAATGTGCCCGCGAAGCGGGCAGATTTTTCTTTTTGTATTCATCGTAAGAAAAAGTTGAGTTTTAAAACTCGATACTAACCAACTTTATTTCAGCTTTTATTGCTGGAAAGATATTGATGTACTCAGCAATAGAGACGATGTCCGCGCCTAAAGCATTTTGTATTGTAAACTTCGATGCATACTTTTAGTGCGGACCGTCAAAATCGAACCTCCTTTCAACTTGACTGCACAATTCAAGGTCGAGATCAAGTGCCCGCAAGCGAAAATGTGCATCTCTGTTAGATCAACTTCAATTTTGGTTTCAAGAAGAGCATCGACTTTGGCATTAAAGTAGATTTGATCTAATGGCTTGAAATACCTGGAATTCGTAAATTGAAAGGTTGATCATTTTACGCCGGGTTTTGCCAGGGTCTCTTTCTGTACTAAATTCTTGAGAATCTGTCAGCATAAGTTGCTCACTCGTTCTTGCAACACAGCTATTTTTGACTTTTCGCTTTGAAATTCGAGGTTGAGAATTGTGACCAATTGAAGGTCGTACAAAACAAAATTTAAATGCACTTTGTAAATATTATTATTTAAAGCGTTAGGCACGTTTTTAGCCGGAGAAAGATCTTCTTCTTTTACAGCCCCTTCAGAAAAAGAATTACACTGGCGCCATTGTCTGAGAATCCTATTCACTACAAGCTGAAATCATTATTATTATTATTATTATTATTAGTTGGAGAGTAAACTTAGTTTAAAAGCTGAAATATATTTAAATTGTAAATCAGTTGAAGAATATACAAGTAGGGAATTTAATTATAATAAAAATAATCATAATAATACACTTACATGAAGTGAAAGCTACCTAGTTTGAGCGGGTTTCAGGATTTTTTGCGTGTTTACTAAAAAAACAAGTTGACATTCTCTCAGTTCATTTAATAGCAAAATCGATATGCGCATAATGCACAGAATGGCTGTCGCATCATTGGACCATTATATTTGGACAAATTCTTTTCAACTTTGCTTGGACCCCTTTGTATTCGTACATATTAACTGAAGCATTGTCGGCACCACGTCCGACAGCATTTTCTTAAGAAATTTTGTTCTCTGTGAGAAAACTTTTCACTGCTTGAAATAAAGTTTCAGCTGTGCCAAACTGAATTCCAAAATCTATCTCTGACACCTTTTTCATAGTCCCAATATTTACCATCACATATATTTTTTTTATAGACATGTCGGTGGTTTCGGTCATCATGATTGTTAAAGAAGACTTTTTTAATTTCTCTGCAAGTTTATTTTTTGCGTATGGGGAAAGATAAGCCATCAATATTTGTTTGCACTTCGTTTGGTATTACATCGCCAATTTTGAAAAATTTGATGTAATGCCTAACTAGGCGCAACCAACCTTATTCTGTGTAAGCCAAGCTATCGCCATCAACTATAAGCAGGCACATGAGCGGTTATCTGTGAGTTTGAACCTAACTGTAGTAACTGTACTACGGCCAGTAAAGTGGATACCACAAGGTAATTAACGGATTTTACCATTATAAGATAATTATATTCACATCTATTATCATATAAATGTACTCATAATCCTAACATCTTGAACAATAACAATTTCAAAGTCAAATCCAAATATATAGAATATTATAAGTACATACATGTGCTTAAACTAAAATAATAACTTTAATGATATATTCCATACATCAGTCACCTGTTAATGTACAACACTGACAGTCGCGGCGTACGAAAACTATTAGTTGCTCGCTTGAATCATTTGAAACTCAATACCTAAAGTATCAAGTTACATCCCGCTGATTTGTAGAAGAACGCTCCATGCCACATTCTTTCACCGCGCGTGCAATACCACATTTTTGTCACAGCGCTTGAATTTTGGCATATAATCACCATCCCTATCCCTAACATGGACAACCCATCATATATAAACCTCAGAGCCATCCCTGTTAATCGTCTTACGTTCCCAGCAGTCATACTGACAACTTCGATCTAAAAGTCGCGCTGAACCAGTCCCGTACTTTTAACTCTTCGTAAACCAAGTTACGAATCATCACGTTGTGAACAAAATCCCTTTGGTTTCGGTCATCGTACGAGCTTCTTTCTGAATAAAGTACGGCGGTTATACGTTCAAGAAAGAACGCATCTTTGAATTGTCTTGCGATTATTTGTCCAATTCAATTCACATAAAACATCCGGCAGAGTTCCGTCGCTGCTCTGCAACATATCGGAGATACAATCGACATGTCAAACTGAGTCACTTTCCGGATAAAGTCCGTTGCTTATACGTTTCTCAAATGAACTCAAAAGTGAATTCGGTAGTTGTTTAGTAACGTGTATCGCTCTACTAGTTAACAGTGATCGTGCATCCTTTCACCACTATAAATGAGTTACTTCCGTTCAAATCGTGCAAGTATATTCATTCAAACATCTGGTAGAGTTTCGTCGCTGAACTACGACGTATGGGAGATAAAATTGACAAGTCAACCTATATTGCCCTTTCCGGAATAGAAAGATGATTTTAAGTTTTTACTTTATGTAACTGTTGATCTTTTCTTTATCTTCCTCATAAATCATCTGTTATCTCAAGAATATATCATTTATTTTGAACACTTTGTTAAGGCAATCCCCATAGGATTGTTAGTGACTACAAAACCACAAACAAATAATCGGTCAGGTCTTATCAACCTGACATAATCCGCAATACTGGTCTCTCTCATTCTCACTTTCTCCAAAATACACTCGCCTTTTGCTCGGGACGTGACACGAACCCACTTTGAAATATGTGGCAATTTCGGAATCAGGAAAACCTGATATGCAAACATCTGAAAGAGTATCCATGAGTGAAAAAGGCAAATTTTTATTGCATAACCAACAAATAAAAATAAAAAAATCTTCAAAGGTAGTCTTGTTATTGATTGACTCCTTCACGTTGGGTGTTTTTGATACTGATTTTGCTTGTGCAATCTACCGAATCCTATCGGCATGTCGCCGTTAATGAAAAGCACTACCTTGAACATCCTTAACGCAAACAGTGCATCTCGTTTTGCCATTAAACTCTCGTACCTACTTGAACTCCGTTAACCAACTCAAGCAGAACTTTTCATTTTTTCTTTTATCATTAGTCTTTGATCGTCCTTTTAGCTTTAATTTATTTTTGTTAATTTGACTCAAGTCAGCATTTCCCTTTTCAACGTCTTAGAACGTATTTTCATAAGTTTCTGAATTGATGGCAAATTTTGTACAAGACTCGTTAGATTCATCGTCTGTGCAATTATTATTTGTAACATAATCGGCACCAATATCATTATCTATAGACATCCGTGAACAATCAAAGATTTTCCCACTGAAAGAAGAACTTTCCCGTCTCAGTTGACTCAGCGTATTTATTTGACTGCCTGATTCAACAATAAACCTCAAAACATAATGGTAATAATAATTATTATAATATTCAAATTAAAAGTTATAAGTTATGGGCAAAGAGTTAACCATTTTAGGTTACAGCCCTTTTACACATTACCATTGTATAATACATTTTTTTGAAAAATGTCTCAATCACGTACATACATCAAAGTACAGTCAAGTATAGATTAAAAATTTTAGACGACTCCGTTTAGAAATTATAAATAAAAAAGTAGCCAAAATATCTAGTTATGCACCTGTTTCAAAATACAAATTTAAAATCAAAAATTGCTGAATATCAACAATTTTTGTGTGAATATTTGATGTTCACAGATATAACTACTATTGAATTGATATTGAAGATATTTTGAAAGGCTGAAGTCAAAATCAAATAAATCGTAATAATAGTCATATGACGCGATCTTTAGCACTGAGTAAAATTTAAATCAATCACAAATACATTCCTTGATCTCCAAATTTTTCATTCTACATACTTTCTAGCGTTAGACTTAAGGACATACTATTTTAAATCAAGTCCGTGTTCGAATATAAAAATTTGCTAATTTCAATACTTTTTTGTTAAGACGATTTTCTGGATTCTAACCCAAGCATTCGAAAAAATCTTTTTCCTCAAAAAGTATTGAAATTTTCCAATTTTCACTCCTAATACAGACTTGATTCTAAACAAGATTAGACCCTAAATATCTAACAAAGTTGTAATTGCATGATTTTAGAGTGAAATGAGGTAATTCAATTTTGAGGTTAGGCCCTCAAGATATGTACCTAGGTATACTCTGAATCAAAATTAGGAAAAAATTCTTTTATATGCCTTTGCTCATCAAAGGAAATAAACTTACTTATCCATTTCGATATCCCCCCGGGAGCCATTTAATTGCCCAAATAACAGAATAGCCTACAAAAATTGTTTAATTAATTAAGAAATAACATTAGAAAACAATATTTGGTTTGGGCTGTCCTAATTATTATGAGAAAATGAAACCCATTCTATCCATAATATGAATCTGATTGTCAGCTAGATAAAATTAGGTGTATGCTATTAGGGTGGTCCAAAAATGTATTGGAAATTTTTCTTTTTTGAATTTTTATGCATATTGCCCGAAAGTGTGTTCGAATCCACACAAAAATTAATCCATGAAGTTTCACACGTATTTCCCATGAGCATGAATGAAATATTACATTTGATATATCACCCCCATAAGTATGTTTTATATGGTTCCAAAAAAAACCTCATAAGTGAAGAAATGGGTTTTTCGTGTTTTTGACGCTGATGATGATTTTTCTGCAGTTTCTAAATGAAAATTGTTTTCAATACATAAAATACTGCCTTATATTTATAACAATATATTCAAATAATTGTTTTAAAGAATTTATTATTGTATTTAGCAATTTCCTCTTAGAATATAGTTAGAAATTCGCGGGTTTTTCATAAATTTTCCACATTCTGTTCCATTTTCAGTCAGCGTGATTCAATACTTAACTAAGGTTAATGAGCATAATTATTCAAATAATTTATTATCATTGTTAATAATATTGTCTTAGAATAATGCTAGAAAATTCCACTTTAAAAAAAAATTCCACTTTTTGTCCAATTTTCAATTAAAATGAGGTGAGAAATTAATTGAAGTTAACAAAATTAATTGTTTAATCGATTTATCATCATTTTTTATAATATTCAATTTTAATAATGCTAGAAAGTCGCTTTTTTCGAAAATTTATTTGATTAAGGTTAAGAAACATAATTCTTTAAACAATTCATCATTATTGTTAACAATATTCTCTTAGAATAATGTTAGAAAATGGCGGTCTTTTTCTGAAATTTGCAACTATTTTTCTACAGGTTATGTTGTTCTCATAAATATTCTTTACGCTGCCTGTAAAAAAGTCAACAAAACCTACTAAAGAAAGAGAGAGAGAAACAACCACCACCCTACCCTACATTCAAGGTATCACAGAACAAATAGGAAGTATTCTCAACAAACACAACATCCAAACCATATTTAAACCACCTGCGAAAATAGGACAACTTCTAAACAACCCTACAGACAAAAAGGCACCTTTCAGTGAGCAGTGAGTATATAGAATCATTTGCTCTTGTGGCAAAGTCTATATTGGAGAAACCGGGAGAGCGGTGAGCCAAAGTGTAAAAGAACATGAGAGTAAAGTCAGGCTAAAACATTTCACGCAGGCAGCACTAGCTAATCATCATATCGAAGCAGGACATAGCATTTTATTTGACAAAACAACGGTCATCGCAAAAACGTACAATGTTTTTCCAAGAAAACATAGAGAAGCAATCGAATTCTTAAAACACCCTAATAACATCAATAGGGACAATGGAAATAACACCAATCCGATTTGGCTTTCCGTCCTCCTGTGTTTTTTAAAAAAGATTTATTGGCCAATCAGGTTCAACCAGTCCCCACCGTGGGGCGCTCTGGCCAATCAAGGCATCGTGGAAAATATATATAAGAACAACATAACCTGAAACTCCAGTTTCAGGTTAGCCCTGAAGAAGTGAACTGCAATGTTCACGAAACATCCGCAAGATTTGTAGTTTCGCTCACGATTGAAACCCGAAAACCCCCCTTTAAACTTATTATTTGTCTACTATTTGTCCACTTGGAGTGAGTTAATAATTAATTCTATTTAGCAAAAATACTAATTTAAAAGTGCATACTGCATACGGGCGTAAGTGGCAAATTTCAGAAATGCGTTTTATGGGCCTAAAATAATTTTTTTAACCTAACTCCTATTTCTGTAAAAGATTACGGTCCAGTTGGGCTTAGAAGTGGGTTAAAATACAAGTTTGATATTTTTTTTTATGAAGTAGGTTCATCATTTTGCCTGCTTTTTTCACTAACAAATAGACCTATGCAATAGTTCGAAAGCACTTTTTTCTTTTTTCATTAATTAAAAAAATAAAAAAGTTATGCAACTCTTTGTGTGTCCATATTTTCGTTTTTGGGGACGCACAGCACTACCTGTGAGGGGTTTCATCGGATGGTAATGCTTCTTTTAGGATGCTCTTTTTGTAGTCTGATAGAGTTAAGTAATTCTTAATTCAAAAATAAAACAGTTACGCAACTTTTGAAGTGTCAAAATTTGAGTTTTTGGGGTTCTGCCGATATTTGACAAGGGATTTCTCGCACATGATTATTTTTTTAAGATTTCTTTTCGCGCTTCAATAGAGCTAAACAATAAATCGAAGTTAATTTATTGTTTTATTCTTAAATTAAAAAATAAAAAAGTTATTCAACTCTTTTTGTATCAAAATCAGAGTTTTTGGGCAGACGCCGTTCCTTTGACAAAGGTTTTCTCGGAGATGGTTGCTTCTTCCAATTTGTTCGTTTCACTGTTCGATAAAGCCTTGCAGTACTTCGAACCGTTTTCGCGTTTATTTGTTTAAAATTAATTCCGTGAAAGTGAGACAGTTTTTTGCTTCTCCTGTAAAATTCGGGTTTTGGCACTCACGCCCGTATGCAGTGTGGCCCTTCAATTCATAATGAAAGTTAACAATCATAGTTGTCTAAACAATTTATTATTGTTCATGACTATATTCTCTCAGATAAGTGCTAAAAAGTTGCAGTTTTTTCTGAACTCTTAAACTTTTTGTCCAGTTTTGACTTAGTGTGATGATATTTAATGCAAGTTAACAAACATGCTTATTTAAACAATTGAATATTTTTTATAACTATCTTCTCTTAGATAAGTGCTAGAAACTTGCGGTTTTTTCCTGAAATATTTTACTTTGCTTTGTCTCTTTAGTAACGAACAAATAATAATAATTAAACATAAAAGAGAATTATATTTTGAATAACCTCTTTTTCGTGAATGTAATTTTACAAAATACCACAGATATTTGTAAAATTGATATCTGACTCTAATTCCCTTCTTACTAGAGACGACACACAGTGGGGCAAAGAAACGTCCGTGGACAAATTGATTTTCAGAAGACAATCATTATCCGATTTGAACATTTTTTTAAAATAAAAGCTAATGAAATTTCGCATCTAACTGTCATGCCGGATTTTTAAATTGTTGTTTTTTTTGTTTCTTCAATAACAAAAATTTAAAAAAAAAATGTTTTGACTTTTGAAGTATCGCGCGCGGCTCGCTTCGCTCGCAAGTTTGAGCGCGCCTAGGGCGCGCGACTGTTGGATCTCGCGCTTCGCGCTCGGGCGTATTTGCATTGCGCTTTACGCTAGGCTCCTCTAGATTTTTGCACTTCGTGTTCGACTTCGATGAAAAGAAAAAGTTTGTTTGCAAATATTATAAAATTATCAAAACCTCTACATATTAAGTGATTGTTAAATTTATTTTTATTTCAGACTGAAAAGGAACTTTATTTACTCAAGTTTCTATCGACCTTAAGGAACACATTCTCATCCAGACACTCGCGCTTCGCGCTCGATATTTGATTTGAAAATCATTTGAACCGTATGATAGAAACAAAAAAGTTTGAGCGCACTTACGGCGTGCGATTTGGTAAATACACTGAGCGCGCACTTTGTGCTTCGTGTTATATGTTCTTCATATACAAATTACTAAATTTGTATTTTATTTCAAATGAAAAGTAATGATATAATTCAGGCGACAAATTTTATTAGTTAACATTTTATTTTAGCCTGTGTTGTTTATCAAAAAAGTTAATTTTTTCATTTTGAATATATTCTTACCACAAAAATTGATTACGGGTTTGTAAGTCTTTTTTGAATGCACAATTTTTGTTCATTTATATGTTTTCGTACCTTGCATTGTTTTTTCAAAAATTTGATTTTTTTTACTGTCAATGTTATTTTCGCGAATAAAACAAAAACCACGCATCCTATCGAAACATGAGTCACAATAAATTTGTACCTCTTCCTTGGATGAATAAATTTTGTTTCGGTCATTTTTTCGTAGCTGGTAATATTCGTCTGAAAATTTGATTTTTCTATTTTCAATGCTGTTTTTTACGAATAAAACAAAAACTACGCGTCATATCAAAAAGTGAATGATAAGAAATTTGTAGATCTTTTTTAGGTGCACAATTTTGGTGAGATGATCTTTTCTGGTATCTTGCATAGTTTGACAGCAAAATGGCTTTTTTGATTTTTCATTAATTTTTTGTGTGATCAAAATTTGAATTTTTTATTTTTCGAAAAATTCAAAAAGTTGTCATGAAAATATTATGGGGTGTTCAGGAATCAACGTTTTTCTCCTCCTGACTTTTTTTCATATCGTGCGTTTTTCGGCTTAAAATGTTCATTTTCGTTTGTTTTTTGGAATTTTGAAAATGCTATAACTCCAGTAATTTTTTTTTTATCACAAAAAGTCATGAGAATATTTTGTTCGTCATTTTGCTTACTACTAATAACCGTACATAGAATTTTCAAATCTTCAAAAAAAGTGGTCTCAAAAATTTTCAAAATGTGCTCACTTTTTGGATTTTCATCCAAAATAGCTGGTTAACGAACTCGTTCTCTATTTTTCGGCCATAAAAAATTGTGCCAAAGCTCAATCAAATCTGATCATTTTTTCGAAAGTTATCGTGGCTACAGACAGACAGACAGACAGACAGACTACAGACAGACAGACACCTTCGTAAAAATCGTTTTTTCTGACTCAGGAGGTCTCAAAACGTGGAGATTTGATGAAAACCGACTATGTCAAATTTTACATAAAACCAATACCTTCTCATTAGAATGAGAATGTAAAAATGCTTTGATTCAATCAAAAATACCTAGAAAACTGAAACAAGCTATCCAAAAAAGATGTCCAATAGCAATGCAAATGTTAAAAAATTATTGAATTTATTATAACAACAATGTACTCAAATTTATTTCATAATAATATCCGCACCTGCAATATACTTGTAAAAATCTTATATTATATACCGTTCACAGCTACGTTGATTAAGTTGTCAATAACAATAAAAATAGTGGGTCGTTATCAAACTATCTAAAAAAGTTAAAAAATGTGTTGATAACAGTTGATTACACGAAACAACAAAACAAGTTTGAATGCTGAAAAATAGACAAATAATGCATTTGTTAATTATGTTTGTTTATACAATTATCAAATGTTATCGATTCATAGCAAAAAATCGTTTCTAAATAACTGGCTGTTAATTCCGTGAAAAAGCGGTTTTTCATTTATAAATACATAAAATGATGAAAATTTCATTAAACATTCATTCATTCATGTTGTTTACAATAATAAATAGTGCATTTGTTTCAAAGTACCTTAAACAATTATTAAGTTTTATTTGGTGACCAAATATGATACTTAGGTTGTTTTTCCTAGTAATATATGATCGATTCCATAGAAAAAACTTTATTTATTCCATCAAAAATACCTGATATGGATATTTGCCTATAAAAATTGCTTTTAAAATAACAAATTATTTATTAACTTCGATCAATTCAACTAAAAAACTCTTTTTGTCCATAAATTGTTCAAATTTAGTGCGAATAAAGTGACGAATCGCCGCCAATCCACACGAAACAATTTTCATTCACTTATTTGCTTATAACAGATTCAATAAATTTGTTAACATTTTAATTCCTATTGGATATCTTTTTTAGATAGTTGCTTTCAGATTTCTAGGTATTTTTGATTATATTAAAGCATTTTTTGAAAACCGGTATACTTCAAAAGTCAATTTTCAATTTTTTATTTTTGTTATTAAAAAAACAAAAAAAAAAAAAAATTTAAAAATTGGCCAAGACATTCCGATGCGAAATTTTATTAGCTTTCAGTTAAAAAAAATTAAAATCGGATGATAATTCTCTTCTGAAAATCAATTTGTCCACGGACGTTTTTTTTACAGACCTAGTCCTCCCACCTACTCCTAATTATTCTATTCTTTGTGCTTGTCTCTTGTTTGAGCTAGCTTCTTTCTTTCAATTATCATTTTTCTAACATTGGGAAAAGAGCCAAAATAATTCTCTACAAAAATACAATTCTATTTAAAAAATGATTCTTGCCGAAATTCACTTATTATTTGTTCATAACTAAAAAGTCAGAGAAAACTAAAGATTCAAGAACAAAACTACTTTCTAGCATGACTTAAAGAGAAGATAGTTATAAGCAATAATCAATTGTTTAAAAAACTATTTTTGTTAACTTTCATTATTTATTAGATTACTAAGTAAAAAGTGGACAAAAAGTTAAGAATTTAAGAAGAAACCGCAACTATCTAACATTAATGAGGCAGAAGATAGTTATAAAGAATGATAATTCGTTTAAATAACTATTTTTGATAAACTTTATTAACTATTAACTCACTCGAAGTTTAAAGTAGACAAATAATTTAAAATTTCAGAAAAAAAACGCAACTTTCTATCATTATTCCAAGAGAATATTATTAACAGTAATAATAAATTATTCAAACAATTATCTTTGTGACCAATAATTCATTATTAACTCACTCTAATTGAAAATTGAACAAAAAGTGAAAATTTGTTGAAAAAACTGCGACTTTCTAACTCTATTTTAAGAGAAAATTGCTGAAAACAATCATAAATTGTTTAAACAATTTATCTAAATATTTAATTATGAGTATAAAGTAGTACTCTATGTACTAGAAACCATTTTCATTACAAAAAACGCAAAAAAGTCATCATTAGCGCCAAAAATTCGCTAAACACATTTTTTCACTTATATGGTTAACTTGGGACCTTATAAAACATACTTACGGGGGTAATATTTATGAAGTAATATTTTATTCATATTCTATGGCTAATTGTGAAGAGAAATGTTAAGTTTCAGCTGGATTCAGCTAATATTGACGATTCTGAATAAAATTTACGAAAACGTATTTTTTGTTATGGGAAATGCGTGTTGAACTTCATGGGACTTGCGCCACCTCTAAATATAGTTTTTTTTTCAAAACGAAAAAAAATGCATTTATTTTTGTGTGGATTGGAACAAATTTCCAGGCGATATGCGTGAAAATTCGCTTGTGTACTGCAACAAGGCATAAACTAATGCCACTAAAGCTATAGCATAATATAGATAAAATGAGGAAAATGTGTTTAAAGATAACAAAATCATAAACTCAAAATTGCATTGTAATAGATTTTTTTAATGCTTTTTATATCAAAAGCAAAAATCATATTTCATCAGATTATATATTATTATTGATAATATATATATATATATATGATATATGATAAATATATATATTATTATATATACCACGCTGGAAACACCAGTTCCCGTTAGATCACTGAAGTTAAGCAGTGTTGGGCGCGGTTAGTACTTGGATGGGTGACCGTCTGATACTACTGCGTTGCTGTGGGCGGTGGTGGGTGTGGTGAGCCCACACTTGTAGTTATTTACTACAAGAAACTATCCACCTAGAAACACTTCCCGAATCGGGTAGTGTCACGCTTACCCCTTGAGGCTCGCCGAAAGGGGCTTAATGGTATATATATACTTACCATAAAAAGTTAAATTATTTTCTAGCTTTCCATTTTTCAGTGCGCAGTGCTGTTCTGCCTGTGAGCTGTACGAGCTGTACTTCTCTTTCGATCTCCAAACGTTAGAAAAAAAGGCTGTTCGATTTTCGACTTTCGACACGGCCCCGAAAAGTACGGAATAGCATCGGCCCATCGCAGTATTTCATTAGGTGCAACGCCCAACGCGTCAATTCCAAACGTATTCAAAAATAAAATTTTGAAAACACAAATTCAGCTTTTGTACTCAAATGTACATCAAAAAAAGAGTGCAAAGTCAAGTGTACTGAGCATGTGATTGTGGTACTTACGTACTAAAATTTCACGTATTGTACTTTTTGAGTACAATTGTACTGTAAATGACAACACTGGTGGCAATCGGAGATTTCCAGTGTCGCACGGTCACTAAAGTATCATCTGCGCAGTGCTCACGGACGCTTGAGATAGACTAATGTCTGCCCATAACAGCGTTGACTACTCCGTAGCCGGTGAGATGCCGAGACTGCTCAGTGGTAGGAGGCGCTCTGGTCAGGCATTGGGTGACTGGCCCAGTAGTCAGGAGTGTACCGCCAAGTGGCTCCCCAATTTATGAATTATAATTCGCCACTTTAATGATCTCCTATAACAAATGCGGCAAGATGGAAAGAAATAGAAATATCGTTGTCAGACTATAATATTCTAAAGAATATAATCAAGAGCAGTCTCTGTGCTACGGACGTTGTTCCAGAACACGGAAATGTCTAATATTTTGAAATTTTATTCAATTTTGCTTCATAGAAGTTTATTACTGAGATAATCTTAGAAAAAAATTCTTTTCCATATAAACTATGAAAAATGATTTAGACTTACAGTGATCAACTTTTTGGCAATCACCTGCATGTCTTCAATTGTTTAAATATGTTTTCACCATCAGTTAGCACCTACAATTAGTATCACAGTTGTCTAAAGATGTCACGACTGCTGTATTTCACCTTTATCATAACGATTTGCTGACATATTTATGGACGATGGCAGCTTTCAATTAAGATGACGTCAGATATTTTTTGTGCAGACGGCATGTTTTTCTGCAGTAGATTCTACAAATAACAGATTTAAAAGATTAACTAATGATAATGTTTCATTATAATTATGTTAATTTATATATACGTATTATAGTATTCATAATTATGTTACATTATAATATATATTATATTATATTATATTATATTATATTATATTATATTATATTA
>CAKNYM010051835.1:181737-200324 GCA_932195095.1 Andricus curvator | reverse complement strand
AATTTGAATAATTTTATAGAAATAGAAAGCCTGAAAAATAGAGAAGTTTGATAAAAAAACGCGATTGTAGAATATCATCAGCTTTATCCAAACAATGAGAAGGAAATATTATGAGCCATGTAAATAGAGTACGTCACCTCAACCAACATAAAGCACTAACAAGTTATATTGCTTCAAAAAGGAGAAATTTAAATTTTATAATATACTTAATATTTGCATATTGTATTATATATCCATCAAAACAAATTCTCTCTAATATATGCAGACAAAGAAATTGTTTTTCTAATTAAATCAATCTTTGTTTGAATATCTATATCTTTATCTATCTTTGCACTCGAAGTGCTTGAATAAAACTTTAGCAAAAACATCTCTTTTAGATTCCAGTTTTTTATGCATCTCCATACTCTGAATTTCCTACCTAAAAAAGTTTAGTTGAAGATTAAATTACTCAAAGCTCTGTAGGCTTTGAGGTACACAATCTCATCGTGATACTCGCAATTCGCGCTCAATTTTCGACATACATTTTTAAATGTATATTTATTTCTTGCACTACCTTACAATAAAAAGCTACAATCCTTTCTTCAGACTTTCTTTCCTATCTCAGGTTGTTATGTCTTCTTTTATACTTTCACGTATCTCGCGTCTTTTGGCATAATATTGGTATTTTCGTTTTTTGCATATCAAATTAGATAAGTAAATTAAAATCAACGAGTCCTGTCAAAAAATGGTTTGAAGAAATATTCAAGGAATTTTTAAAAGTTGAGATTCCTCCAAAAACTGTCCTCCTTATTTCGCACCGTTTGGATCAAAATCTGAATTTTCAATTTTTTCATAGTCTTTTCGATAAATGGAACCAAAATGATAAGCCCTATCGCAGGTGATTTAACCAACTTTTCTAGGACTTTTTGAAAGCTACACTTCCTCGCTGAAATTTTTTTTGAACAAAATGACAAGCACTATACGAAATTTGGCGAAACGAAAATTAGGGGTCTTTTGAAAAGCTTCCAGTGTTCTCTCAAACTTTTGTCACGAATCTGCCGTCGTTTGGGGTAAAAATCGAATATTCGATTTTTTGAGAGCATTCTTGAAGGATAAAACCATAACCGTGGGTCAAGAAATGCTGTTTAACAAACTCGTTTTTTTTTAGGACCCAAAAAAGTGTGCCAAAGCTCGATTTGATCCGATCAATTCTTTGAGAGTTATCGTATTTACGGATGGACAGCCATACAGATATACAGACAGACAGACGCCGTCACCAAAACTTGATTTTCGACCTCAGGGGGTCTCGAAGCGAGGAGATTGGTTAAAAAACTGAGGTGTCAAATTTTGGACAATTCTAATACTTTCTCAATCATCAATAGTGAGAATGTAAGAAAGATTTTCGTTGCTACAAAAATCTTTACTATTAATAAAAGAACGAAGTGTCTCTTCGTCTCAAAATTCGGGATGACCAGTCCAATATTTTTGATAAGTTTGGTTAGTCCATCCCCTTTTCCAACAAATGACTTCAAATAAAATGAACTTTACTCTGACCTTATAGCAATCCAAAAATGTCAGAATAAAGAAATATATATTATCAACGATTTTTAGTTTGAAAGAAGAAATCTGTTACGAAACAATTCAACTGTCTCTGTAGACAAATGTATTATCGTACAATGTCGTATGATGAAGGTAAATTATTCTCCCGCTCATCATGATTTCTCAAATTCTTTACACACAAATTTGTATATAAAGAGCAGGTAGCCAACGACTAAACGTTATTCGATAATTGCAAGTTAAAGGAAACTATAAATTCAGGAAAAAATGATAAGATTACGAATTCTCATTTTTCTTTTTTTCTTTTGCATTTTGCATAATTGCGAAACGAGACAAGTGCGAAAAAAGAGAAGTACAAAACAAGAGATCAGCAAGGTCTGTCTAACTGCTGAGTGTAAAAATGCTGGTATGTATAATTTTTTTTTTAACTAAATTTTTCGTTCAGTAATTAAACTACTTGAAATATTACGAAATGTGTATGTCTTAATAAAAAGGGACCAGTCTTTCAATTTTATTTCAGACGTTATAAGCGTTTTTGCGTGTGCCAGGGTTCAAATCTACAATTTTGGGTTTTTATTTGAAAGTGCTTCAATCGATCGGGACCAAACTATATTTCAAACGTACCCTTTTCAATTGGACTTAAGCTTATTTTTCTTCTTCAAACCAACACTTTGTGAATATAAATTAGTAAAAAGTTTTCGACTGAAAACAATCAATTTTAAACCAAAATTGGCATAGTTAAATTCTTAGCTGAAAAAACTAAGTTTCAAACAAAAAAAGAGAATCTTCAACAAAATAGTTGAATCTCAAAGCAATAAAATAAATTCTAACAAAGAAGTCCAACTTGCAACTAAGTAGTTGAGTTTCTATCGGAAGAAGATCAATTTTTAATCAAAAAGTTAATAGTTGAATTTTCAACTGAAAAGAAAACGAATTTTGAACGAAATAGTTCAATCTTCAACAAATAAAATGATGTTCAACAAGGTGGTTTAACTTTCAACAAAAAAAAGTTGAATTTTGTATTGGGTTCTTTTAAATTCGTTCGCACCTAAACGAAAAAATACGAGAACAGAGAAGTTTTTTGAAAAATAGAAAAGAAAAAGAATTCTTTAAAGAAGGGGTAAAAGAAAAAAGTTTGCGAATTCTATGATTAGATGCTTTAGTTGTAAAATAAAATCACTAATTTGTAAGTTTTTGAACGGCCACTAATCGGATTTGTGGTTCTCCACTAATTGCTGGTGACCCACATCTCTCTTATTTGATTTAATTTATTTGTTTACATAAGAGAGTACCTTGAATGAATATGACAGATTAAAATTATAATTACATTCTTCTAGAATTGGGTCTTACCATTGAAATTTGATTTTGTAGCTTCCACAATCCAACGTAGTATCGACCCCAAGGTAGCGCCGTGCGATGACTTTTACAAATTTGCCTGTGGTAATTTTTTAAAAACCGCAGTCATTCCTGAAGGTGAGAGTAAAGTCGACAGATATGATCTTCTCAATAAAAAAGTTCAGGACCAACTAAAAAGTAATCTTGAAGAGCCAATTCAACCCAATGAACCAAGATTCATCACACTATCGAAAAACTTTTACAAAGCTTGCATGAACACGGGTGAGCACATCTTAAAGTCCGAAATTTCATACAATAAACATTTTTCATATGAAAAACTAAATCTCAATTTTTTCCTATAGCTGCGATTAAAAAAAATGGTGTGAATACAGTATTAGGCAAATTGAAAAAAATGGGTGGCTGGCCTCTGCTTGAAGGAGACTTGTGGAAAGAGAAAAACTTTGATTGGAAACAGGCAACTTATGACATGCGGAATTTGGGATATAATACTTATTACTTATTCGAGTTCAGTATTGTTCCTGATTTCTTGAATATTACCAAAAATGTGTTAAGTGTGCGTAAATATATTAGAAAGAAAAATAGCTAATTAGGATTGAAATTTATTATTTTCATTCAGAAAATGACTTTTTTTATAGATCGACCAAGCTTTTTTATTTGATGAACGCTCATCTTTAAATGACGCGTACAATGGCAAGTACTTAAAAGCCTACTACAATTATATGATGGACGTGGCTCTTAGTTTTGGTGCAAATAAAGCTAGAGCTAAAAAAGAAATGAGGGAAACTCTCGAATTCGAAATACAGCTGGTCAATGTGAGTATTAATTAAATTTTCATAGACCTGCGTTAAACGTGGGTATCACATTCCTTCCCTGGAAAATTCTAATCCACTAAATCCATAGCATGATTTGAAAGTTTCTTTCAAAACATGTGTAATATGTTTTATGAATATAAACTTTTAAGTTTATATATCACGGAAAAAAGAGTATTGAATCAAGAAACTGTCGGCATTAGGGTGGTCCGAAAATGCATGGCAAATTTTTTTTCATGCTAGAGGGCAACGATCCCCTCATTTCATTACAAATCGGAAAAAAGAAATGCTCTATTTAAAAAAAATTAATTTTAACAGGTTTTGACTTGAAGTTTCCCATGTAAAATGCATTATATGGGTTTGACACCCCTCAGACACACCCACGAGTCCCTGAAAACTACCCTCTAAACCAAAAATGTCAATTCTTCATGAAATCGACCTTTTGAGCACTGTATTCTCGTCTTTTTTTGCTTAAAATTATTTATATTGGTCTAGTGGGATATTTATAAACATTGGTTAATTCATTTTCAATTATTTGAACAAATGGAATTTGTTCAAATAATTTTTTTTCCGAAAATTGTTTGTTTTATCCCTACAAATTATTACTATGGGTCTAGTGGAAGATTTATTAACATTGGGTCATTAACTTCCAATTATTTAAAAAAAAGGAATTCGTTTAAATAATTTGTTGTATCCTTTTCTTTATTAAAAATTTCAACATTGTTTGAATAACTTTTAATTGTTTAAGCAAATTCCATTTGTTTGAATAATTAAAAAAGAAAAATTTTCTATAAAAATTATTATTGTTGGTCTAGTGAAGTATTTAACAACATTGGTTGATTAATTTTTAATTACGTAAACAAATTCCGTTTGTCTGAAAAATGTTTTATTTAATTCGTGGAACTGACAGTTTATTATCATTATGTGACATAAATTTATTTTCAAATGTTTTCCAATTGTTGAAACAATGAATTATTATTAATCATTTTCAACTATTAATCAAGGACGTATATTAATTAATTTTGTATTCACATCTTACCTTCATTATTTAACAAACCCTTAATTGAGAAACCAATATTGATACATATTCCACTAGACCAACAGTAATAGTTTTTATTTAAAAAAAAACAGATTTTCGAAAAAAAATTCTTTAAACAAATTCAATTTATTTAAATAATTAAAAATTAATGAACCAATGTTAAACAATATTCCAATAGATCAATAGTAATAATTTTTAGGGAAAACAAAAAAATTTTGGAAAGAAAAATTATTCAAACAAATTCCATTTGTTTAAATAATTGAAAATTGATGAAAAAGTGTTAAAAAATATTCCACTAGACCATTAGTAATAATATTTAGGGAAAAAAAAGAATTTTCAAGAAAAAAAATGTAAACAAATTCAATTTGTTAAAATAATTGAGAATGAATTAACCAATGTTGATAAATATTCCAATAGACCTATTAAAATAATTTTAAGTAAAAAAAGACATGAATACGGTGCTCAAAACATCGATTTCATGAAGAATTGACATTTTTGGTTTAAGGGTAGTTTTCAGGGACTGGTGGGGATATGTTAGGGGTGTCGAACCCATATGTCTGATAAATGAAATTCTTCGTTGGATAATTCTTCACAAGCCTCTATACTTTCCCGTCACATTTTCCCAAACCCTAAACAATTATTCCAAAAACTCAAAAAAGTGATTTTTCCTCATGCATTTTACATGGGAAACTTCAAGTCAAAACCGGCACCTGTTAACATAAAAAAAAATGATTAAAAAATTACGGAATTTCATTTTTCGCGTTTGGAATGAAATGGGGGAGGGTGGATCGTTGCCCTTTAAAAAAAAGTGTTTTTGAGCCACCCTAGTCCACAGGAATACAAACCACAGAATAGTTTCCTTGTTCCAGTCCGTCATCTTCAGATAAGAAGGATTTTTTTTTAATTCAAAAAATATTCAATATTAAAGACGATATTTTTTTGCTGTTAATTTATTTTCCGTGCTTCAAAGCCTTCGAACTTATTTTAATAGTGTAGAATGAATGTATTTGGAAAGTTCGTTTTCCGGTAATATTTTACAGACTAGAATATTTAAGTCCTGAAAAATTTGTTGGAGGTCAATTGTATTGACCCCCGACAACGAGTTGACTCACTATTCCACCTCATTAAAGTATCCTTGAACCCTAGATCTCTATGAGTAACAAAGAAAGAGGCAATGAAACAGCTCTCAATAACCTAATGACAGTACAAGAGCTCACAAAAAAATATCCGAGTATTCCCTGGAAAGAATACTTCAGCAAAATTCTCAAATCGGCGTTCGTAATTGGTGACGATGAAATAATAAAAGTACCCGTGCCTACTTATTTCGAAAAATTCGAAATATTGATGAAGAAAACTCCAAAAAGGGTGGTGGCCAATTACCTCTGTTGGAAAGCAGTTGATGAAAGTTTAACTTTCTTACCTGATAAAATTCGAAACCTTCAAAGAAAGTTTTCAGATGCAACTTCCGGTCCGACTGAAAGGCAAGCTAGATGGGAGGAATGCCTCCAGATGACGAATGATAATGTAATAATGGCGAGTGTTGGTGCTTTATATGTCAGGAAGTACTTCACGCCAGAATCTAAGAAAATTGCAGAAGAAGTAGCAGTCAATATTGAACAACAGTTGAAGAAAGATCTGAAGGAGGTGAGACTTTATCATAAACTATTTAAAACTTAAGTTTTGGGGAGAGGAGTAGGATAGAAAATCATAAACCGAGACAGAAATTAAGTTGTTTGAAAATGGGGAATAGAATAGGAGATAATAAAAAGGAAAGAAGGAATAATATAGCGAGAAGGGAAAACAGACTCTTAGAGCTGTTAAAATGCCACATAAGAATATGCAAGTTTGTTGAAAAATTGCCAAAGAACTACGTTATTTCTGTTTTTCTTCAATGAGCTATGTACTAAAACTATGTATGATCTTCGGGACTTGGGTATATAAACAAAACTAGTGGTTGATGAAAAAAAAATTGAAGATAAGGGCTACCTTAGTGTACAATAGTTTAGAATTCATGGAAAAACGAATCGAATACAAATTTCTAAATAGTATGAAAAAAAGAAGATTTCTTCATAAGAAGGAGAAGATCAAGCAAAAATGAACCACGTTTGTATCTTTGGATATTTCAAATCCAGTTTTTCATGTCTCTTACTTGTTCCTAATTTTGTTTCAGGCCGACTGGATGGATGAAAAAACAAGGATGAGTGCTTTGGGTAAACTTGAATCTCTGAAAAATTACATCGGATATCCTGATGAAATTGTTGATAACAAGACTGCTGAAGAATTTTACAAGACTTTAGAAATAACCCCGGATGATTACCTCCAAGCAAATTTTAACGTGACCACTTTTTGGACGGACCAGTCTTACAGTCAACTGAGAAAGCGTGTAGACAAATTAGATTGGCCGTGGCTAATCCACAGTTACTCGACTAGAACATACCCTTATTATGATAATCATATAAACACTATTGGTAGGTCTATATTATTGATAGATATTTGCAAAACTCTAAAATGGTTAGTGGACCAGATTTCAAGGATTTGAAAATATTTTTTTGAGATTTTATTTGATAGAACTTTTTTTAACTCCATCGATGGATAGTATCGGATCACGAACTCGGTGAACTATTGAAATTTAGCCTGGACTTTAAAATGTGATAAAGCTTTCCAGAATACAGATAAAAATAGCAGTTACAAAACCTTTGAAAGCTTGGCTTGGTTAACTCTTGACAGGAGCTAGGAGTTGAAGCACAACATTCCCTAAAAATTGAAATTTTATTTTCGTCTCTCTTACGTGATAATTCAATACGCACAAGAACAAATTATTTCGACTAGGCCTCATTGGACACAAAATTTATTGAGCTGTCCAACAATGTGAAAAATATTTTTATCTGTATTCTGGACGGCGCTATAACCTTACAAAGTCAAAGCTAATTTTGTATAGGTTACCCAGATAATCGTTCAAGACTATCCGTCGGTAGAGTATAAGGTTTGAAATTTAGAACATTTGTTTAGTTATATATGTAATGTAAATTCTCCTTTAATATATATGCCTGCCGAAATTCTATTTTGTTGATAGATTTTTGCAAAACCCTAATACGGTTTTGGGACAAGAATTCAAAGATTCAAAAAATTTTGTTGTGCCTTTATTTTATAGAAATGTTGTGCACTACCGACGGATAGTATCAGACCACTAACTGGGTGACCTATTAAAAATTAGCCTTGACTTCAACATGTAATAACGCCATCCAGAATACAGATGAAAAAATCTTTTACATAACCGTTGAAAGCTTGGCTTTGTTGAATCTTGATAGAAGCTAGGAGTTGAAGTAGAAAATTCCTTAAAAATCGGAATTTTATTCTTGCCTGTCTCATGGATAGTGGTCCGATACTATCCGCCGATAGTGTATGAAGTTTTAAAATTAGAACATAGTTTATTTATATATGTGATATGAATTTCCCTTTGATAGATATCCCTGCCGGAATTCTACAAGACATTTTCTTCAATAAAAATAGGCCTCAATACCTGAACTATGGTGCGTTGGGTTCATTTGTTATTGGAAAAGAAATCACAATAGCGTTCGATAATGATGGCAGACAAATTGATAAAAATGGATACCGGAAGGATTGGTGGACTCCAGAAACCAATACCAAATTCCATCAGAAAGCGGCTTGCTTTATTCAGCAGTACGGAAATTATACAGTAAACGAAAGCGGCGTGAAAGTATGTTTGAATTATTTTCACTTTGAACTTGCAGATAATAAACCTAGTTGAGCTATAAATCACAAAAGAAATTTTTCCATGTGAAAATTATGGATTCGTGAATGATAATAACAAATATTTCACGATTTTCAGATCAATGGTACCCAAACGAGAGATATAAACATTGCAGACAACGGAGGCGTGAAACTTTCCTATCTAGCCTATCAAGATTGGGTGAAAGATCACGGCACTGAACCAAAATTGCCTGGATTAAAATATTCCCAATCACAGCTTTTCTGGATTCAAGCAGCTATCACACAATGTGCCAGATACGCCCCAGAGGATGTTAGAAACATCGATTCAGACGATGAATCTGTCAACACAACGAATTTACCATTAGAATTCAGAGTCACAGGTGCATTTTCTAACAGGCCAGAATTTGCAAGCGACTTTAATTGTCCAGTGGGTTCGAAAATGAATCCAGTTGAGAAGTGTTCTCTATGGTAAAACTGAAAAGAAAACTGTGAAATGTGAAAATCGTGTCATCGAAATTAAGTATACTGTACTATACACGTGTTTTACTGCGATTTTCCTAGTGTATTACAAATAAAAAATTTTGTGAGTGAATACTAGTACAGCCATTTAATAAAAATGGGCACAGCCGCTGGAGTGTAGAATCAGTAGTAATTTTTCGAATCATTTCGTGAATGTAATTTAATGTACTGTAACGTATGGAATGTTTGGTCTATCTTATCTCAAATTATATATTTCACTTCACAGTGAATTTATCAATGTCTTTTTTTGAACAAGCTGCTATTGTAAAAGTGAATGAAAAAAACAAAATAAAATAAAATTTCTATTTCAAGCTATAAAAAAGTCTTTCGTACAGTTCACATTCAAATTTTCCTATTTTTCCCTCTAGATCGCTATGGCTCCGAGAAGTAAATTATATTTCTTAAAGAGGTGTTGCGATATCGATATCGAGGTAAAAAAAGTACAAGAACACTTTATTGGGCAATAAATTTCTATTGCTCTGAAAACTAATTATTTTCTATACTTGCTTAAAGTATTACTTTAGATTATACTATTTCCTATTGCCTTTTCTGGCATGTTTTTTCCATACACTATCAAAAATGATTACCCTAATGATTCAGCAGAAAATTAGAAACCGAACTTTTGAGTGTCAGAAGACAAACAAATTTGATGTGTCTTTATCAATTATTCAGAATTCTAGAAATTACTTTAAGCAATATATGTGATTCAATTTCAAAGCGAAACTTATGTTATGTGAAAATTAATATTCAATTTCATTCCATAAAAGAAATTGTCACTTTTACAAATCGTTTGAAACATTTAAAACATTAGTTTGAATTTCTGAAAATGGAACCGTAGAGTCAAAGCAGGATATACCTGATAAAGTTTTTTTCTAGTAAACAATAAATTTTGAACAAGTTTTCAAATCCAGATTAGGTTTAGTGAGGATATTTTGGTACATAATTAAATTTTAAAGAATCTTGAAACAATTTGATTCACTTTTTCCAAATATTTGTATATGTACTTTTTACTCTCAGTTTCATTTTTAATGTCTTTGTGAAGAAAGTAATTTACAATTTGCAAAATTTGTGGGGGTCTACAATTTTGAAAATCGTTGACAAAATAAATAATTCTCTTGTTAAAGAAGATTATTAAAGTTTAGAAGTGTTACGGTGCGTTTAGCTGCTCTGAATTCGTAGATATTCCTTAGTAAATTTCAATCATGGGATTAATTAATTAAAAATATACACTTAAACTTATCATTATGCAAAAAGGTACCCTTTATTACGGATAGGAAAACTTCTTCGAATGTAGTCCCCACGTGAAAAGATTCCCCAGACAGTATTCCACGGAAATACTATGGAAGGTACTCCACGGAAATTCTGCGGAATTTCCAATTGGAAATTCCGTTGACTTTCCACGGAAAGACCGTAGCAGGATAAGCATGGTCTGGATGCCCCCGCATGGATTCTCTTCATATTTAGGGGATAAGTTTCTATCATTATGAAACTAATTTACTCCAAGTGCCAAGTTCAAAACAAATTTTTTACAACAATTATAAATAAATTTTGAAAAATTAAAAAAATCAATTTTCTCAAAATCGGCTCAACCGATTTTGATGGTTCAAATATATATTATAGAAGGTACTAAGAAAATTTGAAAAAAAAATTGACACCTAATTCCTTTCAGGAGAAGGGTGTGAAAAAAATTATTGTAATTTTGTAACCATTTTTTTAAATGAAGTACTTCTTGCACACCTACCATTTTTTGCCTATATTATGCTCACATTCAAGGCTCCAAAATATATTTTTTCGGAAATGATCACAGCATTACTTCATAGTTTAAAAAATAAAAACTACTTATTGGCCCCTCACCTGTATGCAATTCCATGAGAATGAGGGGCCAACTTAAGTTTGAGCTTATGACGCAATAAGTTATACTCAATGGTATAATAAAAATCAGATGCAACAGCATTATTCAATGTCAATTCACAGTGTGAATTGATTATAAGTAGATAGAAAAATACTTGTCTTCGTTTACTGCTGACATTCGCCAAACTAATTTCATGTCTGCCCAGGATGCACCACGTGGAGGTTGTCAGTCAGATTAGCATCCATTACTTTATTTACACCAGACATGTCCAACTCGGGGAAATTCCTTCCGGGAACACATGTTCCGCGTCCACCTCTCCTTCTCCTAGAGAGCGGGAGTGGTGGTAGACGCAAGCGCGTGGTAGACGCGTACGTCACAGAGGAGAGATTCTCGCAAGCGTTTACCACCACTCCCGCTCTCTAGGAGAAGGAGAGGTGGACGCGGAACATGTGTTCCCGGAGGGAATTTCCCCGAGTTGGGCATGTATGGTGTAAATAAAGTAAGGGATGCTAATCTGACTGACAGCCTCCACGTGGTGCATCCTGGGCAGACATGAAATTAGTTTGGCGAATGTCAGCAGTAAACTAAGAGAAGTATTTTTCTATCTACTTATAATCAATTCACACTGTGAATTGACATTGAATAATGCTGTTGCATCTGGTTTTTATTATACCATTGAGTATAACTTGTTGCGTCGTAAGCTGAAACATAAGTTGGCCCCTCATTCTCATGGAATTGCATACATGTGAGGGGCAAATAAGTAGTTTTTATTTGTTTAAACTATGAAGTAATGCTGTGATCATTTTCGCAAAAATATATTTTGGAGCCTTGAATGTGAGCATAATATATGCAAAAAATGGTAGGTGTGCAAGAAGTACTTCATTTAAAAAAAATTGTTCCAAAATTACAATAATTTTTTTCACACCCTTCTCCTGAAAGGAATTAAATGTCAATTTTTTTTTAAATTGTCTTAGTACCTTCTATAATATATATGTGAACCATCAAAATCGGTTGAGCCAATTTTGAGAAAATTGATTTATTTAATTTTTCAAAATTTATTTATAATTGTTGTAAAAAATTTTTTTTGAACTTGGCACTTGAAGTAAATTAGTTTCATAATGAAAGAAACTTATCCCCTAAATATGAAGCAAATCCATGCGGGGGCACCCAGACCATGCTTATCCTGCTACGGCCTTTACTAATTTTCCGTCTGCAAATTGCAGCCTGTAATGAACTCAGGAAGATCCTAGAAAACACTTTACTATCAGTACCTCTATCCAGATGTCTCGACTGTTTTTTTTTAATGATAGGACATGAAAAAAATGTGTTAGTTGCGACAAATCTTCATTTAGAACTTACCTTCGAGAAAGATGAATTTTTGACACCAGGTGCACTTCAAAGTTGTTTTATAATTACAATAAATGAAAAAAATGGGTTGGTTGCGGCCAATCTTCATTCAGAACTTAACATCCTTGAGGAAGATGTCTTTTTACACCAGGTGCATTTGAAGGTTGTTGTATGATTACGGTACATGAAAAAAATGTGTTGGTTGGCGCCAATCTTCATTTAGAACTTAACTTTTTCGAGAATATGTATATTTTACATCTATTGCATTTGGAATTTGCTGTGTAATGACGGATAATGATAAAAATGGCTTGGTTGCAGCAAAAAAAATATTAACGACAAATTTGTAGATATGTTTTGAGTGAACAATTATTTTTATTAATTTGTTTTCCGTATCTCCCATAGTTTGACCGCAGAATGAAATTTTTGTTTATGAAATTTTTTACGATTTAAACAAGAAATATGCGTCGTATCGAAAAAATTGTTGAAGAGAAAATTTTGTAATCTTTTTGAGTTGCACAATTTTTCTTTCTAATATGTTTTTCATAAATCGTGTAGTTTCAATAGAAAATTGAATTTTTGATTTTTCAAAAAAGATTTTCGATGGATAAAACCAGAACCGTAATTCGAAAATAGCTGGGGTTTCAGGCCTTAATAGAATTTGACAAATAGCAATCTAATCGGATAATTTCTTCGAAAGTTACCGTGTTTATAGACTACAACGACAACGATGACAACAACAGACACCGAAGGAAAATCCATTTTTTTCTAATCAGTGAGTCCGGCAACGTCGAGATTTGATGAAATCCACCAAACTCAATTTTTAAATAAAAGAAATGCCTTCTCATTGGGATGATAATGTAAAAAGTGTGCAAGATGTGCTGTTGCCCACTAGTCGCATACCACAAATAAAAAAAAAATTTCTAAGTAAGATTCATAACATTTTTTAAACAAACTGTGCGCTGTTGCGAAGATGCCATAAGGACAACCCATTTTCAGCTCGTCCAAGACCGATGTTAAGAGACATCCAAGAATACTAGCCACGAATGAGCCATGAGTATATTCAAATTCAGAAGCTAGAATAAAATAAATTGTGAAAATACTAATTTTTCCCTTATTTTATAATTTTGTTACGTGTTCTGCATATATATGAAAATTTTTTTGAAATTTTTATGAATTATAGTGGCCTAATATCCCTTCATCATCATATTTAAACCTCTCCATCTAATATCCTTCCAAAAATTTTGCTGAAGAGTTCAAATTTGGCATGAATGTTGAGACTACGAAACCTCTTCTTTCTCTTTTCTTCTCCTTCTTATTCTTTGCCTTTATGCCATTTTAATTTCTTCGTACGTGTACGCTGACTAGACAATTAAAATAATTTATATCTTTAAACGCACATTAGATAATAAATGAATCATGTATCTTTCTTTAAAAAAATTGGATGCTTTTCAGTTTCTTTTTGAAACTCGTTGTACTCATTTTATACTCACTCAGAAGAAAGAAAAACATCCTTAAATAGATATGAGTCTACTAGAAAAGGAGAAAGTGTGCTAAAACTTTACGAAACTTGCAAGAATTTGTTTGACAATGGTAAGAGGTTACAAGATCATAAAACTTGATGGTCATGTATTTAGAATGGCTAGTCTTACAGGAATTCTCCAGGACTAATTCTATATAAATTTTTCAGAAATATTTACAGTTTATGAATGCTTTTGGGGCTGTTTATATTGATTTAAAGAGTTTTATAGAAACAGAAAACGTGACCAATAAAAACGTTCAATAATAGAAGGCGATTGTAGAACAGACATCAGCTTTATTCAAACAATGAGAAGTAAATATTATGAATTATGTTGGTAGACTACGTCACCTCAACCAACATACAGCACTCACAAGTTATGTCGCTTGAAAAGGGAAAAATGGAAAAAAAATATAAAAAACTACTACACTAAAAAAGGAGGTTTGCAGGCCCAACTACGTGAGCTTGTACAATATTCCGCTGCTACTTCATTGGTTGACAAATACATTTTGCTTGTTGGTTATTAAAAAGCTTCTACATCTCTTGAAATCTTACGAAATCCTTTGAAATCTGTGAATATACCCTGGAATATTCTGAATTCTCTTTAAATCCTTTGAAATATCGTGAAATTATTGAAACCCCATGCCAACCAAAAAAGAAGCAGCGGCATATTTCACAAACCTAAGCTGTTGGGTCTAGTATTTTTTCAGTATACCTTATCGAGTCAGAAAAAAATCATAAACAGAATTTTCGACGTCGGCAGATATAACAATTTTAGGCTTTTTGAAATGTAACTAATCAAAAGAATTCAAATATTCATAGATAAATGAGTTAAAAAAAAAATATGAACTTGTGTTACAAAAATTGCCAAACTCTATCGATGACTTCATTAAACTAACCTTGAACATAGATTGAATAATATGTACTTAGAAACCAAGGCACAATTAATCCTGTTTTATCTGAAGTTATTAAAAGATAAGGACAAATTCTCCAGCTTTGTTTACTTGGTATTACCGTAAATGATTCTTCCCACTCTCCAGGAAAAAGAAGATAACCGGAATACACCTTATTTGATCATACTTTAATGCTTCGATGGAGATGATGCAAAATTTATTTAAAAAGCAAGCGTGATATATGTCAATTCTTGCATAAATATTACAAGATGCTTTGAAATCGAAAAATATACATTAGAGTAGATAGCAACCTATCCAATAAGTTAATATGCAATCTAAACCCAGAAAAAAGTTTCTTCGATTTAAACAAATTTTTTTGTAATAAAGAAACAGTGCTATACGGTTAGGGACGATTTTATTTTATAAAAATAAATTTTTTGGTTATTGAACAAAACATTCAATTAAACATACATCTAGTTTTTTCAACTAACAAGAATCTTTTTCTAAATCAAATAAGTATTTTGTTATATTCAACCACAAATTGATTAAAACGGACAAAAAATTTCTTCTTCTACATAGAATAAAGGGATTCTTTTTGAGGTAAATAAAGTAAGGTGTAATCAAATAATTGTGTAAATAATTCTCGTTTTTCGACTTGGAATCAGTGATTTGTAAATACGAGATGTTGGTGGAGGTGACGTAGCCCATTTAGAAGTTTCACTATATTTGGTTCTTTTTGTTTCAAGAGAGATTAGAATCTTACATAATCAGGATTTATTATTGATCTTCTTTTTCATCAAGTTTTTACAATTCAATTTGTAGATTTGCGATAGAAAATTAGAAAATATTCCGACTAATTTAATTAGAAAGTTTCTGTTAATCTCTAGTGGCTGAATTTTCACTCATGGAATTTGTGGAATTTCACTAGTATGTATACCATTAAGCCCTTTCAGGGTAGGCGTGACATACCCGATTCGGGTAGTGTTTCTAGGTGGATAGTTTCTTGTAGTAAATAACTACAAGTGTGGGCTCACCAAACCCACGATGTGCCAACAGCACTCAGTCTTCTCGAATGGTCACCCATCCAAGTACTAACCGCGCCCAACGCTGCTTAACTTCAGTGATCTGACGAGAACTGGTTTTTTCAGCGTGGTATGGCTGTAGTAGTAATTAGTAAAAAAAAAAACTAGTAATTAGTGAAATATCACGAATTTGAATGTAGAGAGTATTGATATAAAGAAATTATGTTCGTTGTTTAAAATAATGAGGTTATATGGGTAATTAACAGTCAAATTGACTACTTGAAGTCGGAGTCATTTTTCACATTTCCTTCTATTAACACATTTTTTCTGAAAATATATTACCATGAGCAAAGTACTTATATCAAAGCACAACTCAGTAAAGTTTAAAAATTGCAAAGGACCTTTTTTAAAAATTATAATCGAAAAAGTGCCCAAAATGTGCTGTTGTCCACCTGTCCCATACCACAAATAAAAAATAAAAAATTGCTAATTAATATTCATAACATTTTTTGAACAAACTGTGTACATTAACGGAAGGTCACGTAAGATTACCTCATTTTGAGATCGCCGAGGACTGGCATTACGGGAAATCTTATAATACTAGCCACGAACTAGCCCTGAATATATATTGAAATTTTGAAGCTAGAATGAAATAATGGTTTATATACTAATTTTTCCTACATTTTTCAATATTATCACATCTTCTGCATATATATGCAAAGATTTTAGAAGTTCTTATTAATTATCGTGGCCAAACATATTTTTTCTTCGATTCAAAATCTAATTTCAAATAAAACAATTTCTTAAATTTAAGCATAACTTTTCTCTGGATGTATTTAAAACTCTTTCTCTAATCATTTTCCAAAATTATTGCTAAAGAGTTTAAATTTGGCATGAATATTAAGACTACGAAGCCTTTTCGGAGGAAAAAAATATATTCAAATGGATGGGAGTTCTACTAGAAAAGAGGAAAGCATGCTAAAGCTTGGCAAAACTTCAAATTTTGTTTACACTGATAAGAGGCTTCAAAAACATAACATTTTATGATGATGTATCCAGAAGGGATAATATTATGCACATTTTTCAGGATTAATCGTACCGAAATGTCATCACAAATAACCAAAGTATCTTAATTAATTTGGGGATATATATATTAGGGTGGGTCGAAAATAAATACTTTTGAAATTCAAAAATGCTACAAGGCGGAAAAGTAGCATATTGTGGTCCTAAAAAGTATAATTAATTTGGAATCAATCGACATGCAGCTTGGTTACCCGCGCTCGAAAATAAGGTTTTAAAAATTTCTTGTTTGCAGAGTTTTAGAATTTTATTGAGTTTCAATTGTTTTCATATACCTGGAGGTCAAAAAAGTCTTCTCAATTTTTTTCGGATTTTAATCTATCATTTTCTGAGAGATAATTCCTATTTAATTTACCATTGTTTTCGGAATTTTTTTGTACCACGTTTGCAAATAGGAGGAGAATTATTTGAGGTACATGAAAACTTTTCAGTGACAAAAATGAATTAGAAAAAAAATCCCCAAGACCCAGGAATTGAAATTGTCAATACAGCGAATTTTTAAATTTTTGATTTTGGTATTTTATGAACTTATCTTTATAACATGTAGTTGAAACATTTTCGTGAACATCTGTGGATTTTTTAAACATAGAAATACACTACAAAAAAATCCACAAGACCCAGGAATCGAAATTGGCAATAGAGCGAATATTTAAATTTTGGTATTTCATGAACTCATCTTTATAACTTGTAGTTTAAACATTTTGCTGAGCATGTGTGTGTGTTTTAAACATAGAAATACACTACAAATAATCCAGAAGACCCAGGAATCGAAATTGGAATGACAGCAAATTTTCTTATTTCGGAATTTTGTATCTAACAGAATTAATTTTTTTTATTTATAAGTTTAACATTTTTCGAGCTTGTGTGGAATTTTCAAACCTAGAAATACACTAGAAAAAAAGTCGACATGACCCAGGAATCTTAATTGAAAACAGCAACTTTTAAAAATGCTAAATCGGTGTTTATTGAATTTAAAAAGTTACCCATGAACCTGATTTCCTTAGATACAATTCTTTTTCGAACTGAAAGAAGGTATCGTTCTTTGTACATGCTATTTTACCCATTCTTTTCTTTTTTCATGCAATTTCAGAAAATGTTAAACTTATAAATAAAAAAAATTAATTCTGCTAGATACAAAAATCCGAAATAAAAAAATGTGCTGTCATTCCAATTTCGATTCCTGGGCCTTGTCGATTTTTTTCCTAGCGTATTTCTATGTTTAAAAAATCCACAGATGCTCACAAAAATGTTCAAACTACAAGTTATAAAGATAAGTTCACGAAATACCAAAATTTCAAAAATTCGCTGTATCGCCAATTTCGATTCTTGAGTCTTGTGGATTTCTTTTCTAGTCTATTTCTATCTTTAAAAAACCCACACATGCTCACAAAAATGTTTAAACTACAAGTTATGAAGATAAGTTCACAAAATACCAAAATAAAAATTTCAAAAATTCGCTGTATTGCCAATATCGATTCCTGGGATTTGGAGATTTTTTTTCTAATGCATTTTTGTCACTAAAAAGTTTTCATGTGCCTCAAATAGTTCTCCTCCTATTTGCAAACGTGTTAAAAAAAATTTCCAAAAACAATGGTAAATCAAATAGGAATTATCTCTCAGAAAATGATAGATTAAAATCCGAAAAAAATTGAGAAGACTTTTTTGACCTCCAGGTATGTAAAAAAAATTGAAACTCAATAAAATTTTAAAACTCTGCAAAAATGAAATTGTTGAAACCTTTTTTTCGAGCGCGGGTAACCAAGCTGTATGCCGATAGATTCCAAATTAATTATACTTTTTTAGGTCCCCAATACGCTACTTTTCCGCGTTGTAGCGATTTCGAATTCCAAAAGTATTTATTTTCGACCCACCCTAATATATATATA
>CAKNYM010051835.1:32757-181637 GCA_932195095.1 Andricus curvator | reverse complement strand
AATTTGAATGATTTCATCGAAATAGAAAGCCTGAGAAATAGAGAAGTTTCATAAAAAAACGCGATTGTAGAATATCATCAGCTTTATCTAAACAATGAGAAGGAAATATTATGAATCATGTAAAAAGACTACTTCACCTCAACCAACATAAAGCACTTAAAAGTTATATTGTTTCCAACTGCAAAAATTGAAATTTTTTAATATACTTAATATTTTTATATTTTATTATATTTCCATTAAAACAAATTCCCTTAATATATGCAGACAAAGAAATTGTTCTTCAATTTAAATCAATCTTTGTTTGAATATCTATTTCTTTACCTATCTTTGCACTCGAAGTGCTTGAATAAAACTTTGGCAAAAACATCTCTTTTAGATCTCCATATTCTGAATTTTCTACGTAAAAAAGTGTAGTTGACCATTAAATTACTCAAAACTCTGTACGCTTTGAGGTACACATTCCCATCGTGATACGCACACTTCCCGCTCGATTTTTGACATACATTTTCAAACGTATATTAATTTTCTACACTACCTTACAATAAAAAGCTACAATCCTTTTTTCAGCCTTTCTTCCATATCTCGCGTCGTTATGCTTAAAATAGGAATTTGTTATATCATTTTAAATGAATACAACCAAAAATCCTAGAAGAGCTCTTTTATACTTTTTATGTATCTCGCGTCTTTTGGCATAATATTGGAATTTTCGATTTTTGCATATCAATTTAGATGAATGAATTAAAATCAACTAGTCCTGTCGAAAAAGAGTTCAAAGAAATATTCAAGGAATTTTTGAAAGTTGAGATTCCTCCAAAAACTTTTCTCCTTATTTCGCACGGTTTGGATCAAAATCTGAATTTTCGATTTTTTCGTAGTATTTTCGATAAATGGAACCAAAATGATGAGTCCCATCGAAGGTGATTTAATACAATTTTCTCGAACTTTTTAATAACTACACTTTCTCACTAAAACTTTTTTTCGTATCTCACGTCGTTTGGTTCGAAATTTGAATTTTTCATTTATTGCACAGGATTTTCGATGAATGAAACCAAAATGACGAGCGCTATGGAAAATTTGGTGAAACGAAAATTATGGGTCTTTCAAAAAGCTTCCAGTCTTCTCTGGAACTTTTTTCACGTATCTGCCGTCGTTTGGCGTAAAAATCAAATATTCGATTTTTGGAGACCATTTTCGATGGATAAAACCATAACCTTTGGTCAAGAAATGCTGTTTAACAAACGCGTTCTTTCTTTTAGGAGCCAAAAAAGTGTGCCAAAGCTCGATTTGATCTATTAAATTCTTTGAGAGTATCGTATTTACGGATGGACAGCCATACAGACAAACAGACAGACAGACGCCGTAACCAAAATTTGATTTTCGACCTCAGGGGGTCTCAAAGCGTAGAGATTGGTTGAAAAACTGAGGTGTCAAATTTTGGACAATTCTAATACTTTTTCAATCATCAATGATGAGAATGTAAGAAAGATTTTCGTGGCTACAAAAATCTTTACTATAAACAAAAGAACGAAGTGTCTCTTCTTCCCAAAATACGGGATGACCAGTCCAATATTTTTGATAAGTTTAGTTATTCCATCCCCCTTTCCAACCAATTACTTTAAATAAAATGAACTTTACTCTGACCTTATAGCAATGCACGAAATTTAAAAATAAAGAAATAGATATTTTTAACGATTTTGAGTTTAGAAGACAAAATATGTTACGTAACTATTTAACTGTCTCTGTTGGCAAATGTATTATCGTACAATGTCGTATGATGAAGGTATATTATTCTCCCACTTATCATGATTTCTCAGATTCTGTACACACAGATTTGTATATAAAGAGCAGGTAGCTAACGACGAAACGTTAGTCGATTATTGCAAATTAAAGGAAACTATAAATTCAGGAAAACATGATGAGATTACGAATTCTCATCTTTGTTTTTCTCTTTTGCATTTTGCATGAGGGCGAAACGAGACAAGTGCGAAAAAAGATAAGTACGAAACAAGAGATCAGCAAGGTCTGTCTAACTGCTGAGTGTAAAAATGCTGGTATGTATAATTTTTTTTTTAAACAAATTTTTCGTTCAGTAATTGAACTACTTGAAATATTATGGAATATGTATGTCTTAATGAAAAGGGTCCAGTTTTTCAATTTTGTTTCAGACGTCATTAGCGGTTTTGCGTGTGTCAGGGTTCAAACCTACAATTTTGGGTTTTTATTTAAAAGTGCTTTGATCGATCGGGACCAGAATATTTTTAAAACGTACCCTTTTTACTTGGACGTAAGCATACTCTTTAATCCAACACTCTGTGAATATAAATTAGTAAAAATCTTACTAATTGTGGTAATGATTTATTGTCGAATAAAATAGTAATAAATCAGCATTAAAATAATGCAACAGTTGAAAACTTACAAGATTATTTAACTTAAGTCAATTAGTGAAAATATGAGCTAATTCTTGAGGTATTTCGATTACTAATCTATCAATGAACATTTCTTGTCGTCATACAATTTTTGTAAAAGATAAGGTTATTATTATACCATTAAGCCATTTCCCTTTTGGGGTAGGCGTGACTAACGTAGACAAAACCGGTGCCGGTAAAAAAATTATAGGTATGGATGAAAAAAATTATTGGTACCAACAATTTTTCTTTACCAGTTCATTAAAAAGCTTATTTTGAGGCTAGCGCCTCGACTGCTGGCACCCACAGTCAAGGCAAATAACCGATTATTCGTTTAAATTACATAAATCGTTTATAACAAATATAAAATATAAAAAACGCTCATGGTGAAAAATCATGATTACAAAAATATTAAGCAATAAATCTTCATCCCATGTGTCTTATGCGTAACTGAAAATATTTCTGTGACAAATCACAGAAGCCGAATAACACTGATATTAAAAAGGTTCATTCCATTGATTTACATTAATGTTTTCATTAGTCACAAAAGTGCCTTTCCGCCCTCCACGAGACGTCGGAAAGACGTAGAGGTTCGAAAAAGATTATTTCTGTGAAAATTAAATTAATTAATTAAATTATTTCTTCTAGAAAATTTCTTCTTCGAAGTCAGAATCAAAATTTTTTTCGAAAATTTCTCGTTCCAGGTCAAAATTTGAGTTATTTTGAAATGTTTAAAGACATAATTGTATATAATTAAACATCTTCTTAAAATCCAGGTATGACTGGTAAAAATAATTCAAACCTTGTTAGTTGAAACTATAGTAAATAGAGCCATAAAGTTGTTTTAACTTGGCTGGCTTTCGCGTGAATTACGAGTATTTGTACGCTTGTTACGTAGGTGAGAAAAAGGGGGGGGGGCACCCCTGTCACTGGTCACATCATTGAATATATATATATATATATACCATTAAACCATTTCCCTTTCAGCGTAGGCGTGACACTACCCGTTTCGGGTAGTGTTTCTAGGTTTTTCTTGTAGTTATAAATAACTACAAGTGTGGGCTCACCACACCCACGATGTGCCAACAGCACTCATGTCAGTATTCTTGAATAGTCACCCATCCAAGTACTAACCGCGTCCAACGCTGCTTAACTTCAGTGATCTGACGAGAACTGGGGTTTTCAGCGTGGTATGGCCGTTGGCCAATATATAATTGAATATAATTGATAAATATCAAAAGTATCATTAAATAGAATTCAAGCGACATATGGTTTGGAAAATTTTCAACTTTTGTTAACGTAACATTTATTTATCAGATAAAATACAAAATTGTTTGTCCTCTTTCGCTCTTAATGCAAGTGAAGGAGATCAAATAGAAATTTGATTTGAAACAAGCCTCATTTAAGTGTATAGAAGTCTTAAAGAATAGTTTATACGCATGTATGTAATAATCCCAGATTTGATCAAATTGATTTCGTCTACCGAATAGGATTTTTATTTAGCCAAGTCTTAGGTACTCCAAGGTCCAGTAAATAATGTGGTACATTATTTGCTGGAGCAGTGTTACCAAATAGTTGATCCCCTCTGACTTGGATTATGTGAACAAGAAAAGACTGGTTTTAAATCAAAATTCTATTTATTCTCGTTCACGCATCTTGAACGTGAAAGAAGACAAACAATTTTATAATCTACCTACTATATGAATTATTGGTCGAACAAAATTAAAATTTTCGAAAAATTTTTTCGCACGTGGCTTGAATTATATTTGATGAGACATTTGATATTTATCAATTATATTAAATGAATATAACTTTTTTTCAATCATCGCAACAGAGTTATTTTGTTTTAAATACAAAATTTTGATTTTGAGAATTAAAATTACTCTTTGAATATTTGTTATTTATCTTTTATATCTTTTTTCCTAAATTAAAACCTAGTTTATATAGACTTTTATATATACTAATATATATACATATATATACTAATAAATATTTATATATACAGTTTATATAGACAGACAGTTCATGAAAAACTAGAAACTTGGGTCTCTTCAGGTATTCGGGGATATATTTTTAATTCCCTGAACGAATCTTCAATATTTGTAACGTTTCTATGGAAATTATTTTATTTTGGAAGTGGTAAAGCTGTTTTTAACCATTCGTTTTGTAAATTAAAATGAAATCAAATGTACCTGAATAATATTAAATGAATGTAAAACAAATGAATCTGTGTTCTCACCAGCAGTCTAATTTTAGTACCACTCGAGAAGGTTTTCTCTGAGTTTTTTTATTTACTTACAATTCTTCAAAATTAGGAGATTATTTTTCTTATGAAGAAAATATGACTCGACGCTTGTAAGAATTCGACAGAGTACTTTTAATATTTTTTCATATTAAAAAACATAAAAAAATACATTTTTGAGGTATTTCCGGGTGAACTGTTCATCAAAGAATAATTTAATGGACTATTTTAAATCAATTTGAATTTTCTGTAAGATTCCATTTGCCACGTTTATGAACATATTTTTCACATGAATTTATTAAATTATTTCGTTTTTATATCAAAATTTTATTTTTAGTATTCAAGAGTAATAAAAATATAACATTCATATGCAGGATGAAACTGCGAAAAATGCAAGATCTATAATGTACCATTTTATTCAATCAAGCCAGACGTATACGTATCGACGTATGCATATCTATATTGCATTATTTAAATTTGAATAATTATTTTTGAAAACCTAAACTTAGAACGAATTAAATCTGAATCAGCGAGAATATAATTATCAATATAAATATTATCAATATATTATCAATATAAAATGATATATTATAGGTGTAACCATATTGAATTCAATATAAAATGCTTACGATTTCAAGTCGGAATATATTGCATTTTCCACAAATTAGTTGAATCATTAAGCAAAAAGATTAATTTTCTAACAAAAGAGATGAATCTTCAACGAAAGAGTTAGGTTTCCAATCTAAAAAGTCGAATGTTTTGGAAAATAGTTGACTTTCAAAACAGAAAAGATAAATTTTCAACCAAGAAAGATGATAATTCAACCAAATTGTTGAATTTTTAAGGAACAAAAAAATAATTCCAGACCAAACCGTTGTATTTACAATGAAATACTTGAAATTTTAAGGGAGTAGTCAAATATTTAACCCAAGAAGTCAAATTTTTAGAATACAGTTGAATTTTCAACCAAAAAATGCTCGAAGAAAGGTGAATTTCCAACCAAGAACTTTTTCACCTGAAAAGAAAAAAAATGAGTTTTTAACAAAGTTGTTGAATTTTTTACCTAAAAAGATATATTTCAATCCAAATAGTAGGATTTTCCATAACAAACAATTATTATTCTACCAAACAGTTGCTTGAACATCTAATTAGTTAACATTTTCAGCGAAAAGTGAATTGGGGAAAATTAACGAATATTTTTTTGAAAATGGTGTATCTTGGGAACATATTCATATAGTTTAATTTTCTTTTCGTCAGCTTGTAGTTCTATAGGCACGCTTTTTAATTACGTTGACAATCTGAGAAAATTGTGATAATTAACAAAATTCCAATCATATTTCGAAAAAACTTTAAAGTCGATTCTCTAAAAAAACCCACCTTTGATTTAAAGAAATGTTCTTTAGATTAATTGAACTATGAAGGAGATATTTTATAAGTTTCCTCCTCGCTAAACTAGTCCTTTATAAAAGAAAAATTATTTGAAAATTTTTTTTTTAATTTCTTTTCTTATTTGAAACATCAACAGTTTTCTACCCTGAAATAGTTGAAGTCATATTTTCATCGAACAAAGAATCGAAAATATCATAAATTTCAGCATTTGAATGAAGAAAATTGATAAAATGATGTTCTTCTTTAATTAATTTGACTTCTAGCTCTACTTATTATGCCCTTTCTGTATTTCCTGCTTCTTCTCATTCGACTACACTGGTGCTTCTGTCCATGAAAATCTGGAAGGGTGATTTTTAATTTATTCCTGCCGTTTTCACCAACTTCTACCTTCCACGCATGAGTTTTTTTTAATTCCAGTAAATGCTGGAACCTTTTTTCACTCTTTTTTCTTTCTTTCTCGCAAACTGACAACTTTCTCAGGTTGAAGAATTATGAGATTGATAGCGCTAGTATACTTTTTCAGTTTTTGAATTAAGGATTCTGCATCATCTATGGATTCTAGGTGAGACTTCTTCAAGTTATGGTCAGATGCAAAGTGCTTTACAAAGCCTTATCATCGTTCCGATGATAAGCATGATCCTGCACATGCTTTGCTGGCGACGGCTCGTATTGTGGAATCCTCGAACCCTCATAAATTATAAGAAATGACAATAATATCAGATAGTGCTGCAGCTTACATCAAAATCGCTGTCAGCATTATGAAGTAACTAAATCATCTTGCAAGAAAACTAGATCTACTCAGCTACAGGTCCCGAAAAAGGATTATGTGATGGTGTTCGCGACTTGGTAAAGCATATTGGATCTAACCGTAACCTAAAGAAGTCTTACCTAGAATCCATAGATAATACAGAATCCTTTATTCAATAAGTGAAAAAGTATACTAGCGCCTTTAATCTCATACTTTTTCAACCTGAGGAAGTTACCAGCTTAAAAGAAAGAAAAAAAAAGGATAGGAAAAGGTTCCAGCAATCACTGGAATTCAATGAGAGCAAAATAAGTAGAATAAGAAGTCAAATTAATCAAAGAAGAACACCATTTTATCAATTTTTTTCTTGACATGCTGAAAGTTATGATATTTTCAAATTTTTGTCATAGGAATATGTGATTTTAACTAATTCAAGATATAAAACTGTTGATTTTTCAAGAAGAACAGATATGTCAACAACAACAACTTTCTGAATAATTTTTTTTATAAGAAGGACTAGTTTAGAAAGGACAAAACTTATAGCATACCTCCTCGTTTTTTGAGAAAATCGACTTCAAAGTTTCTTCGAGATGAAGTCAGCACTTTCTTAATAAATAAAATTTATCAAGTTTCTTTGCGTGATTTAAAAGAGTGCATATATCACTAAAGCTACCGAAAAGAAAATTAAATCACACGGGAACTTGAATTGAATGAGTATGGATTCACTGCCTCTGAGAATTGTTGCCGCAACAGTTTCAGGCTGAGAGTGGAGCTCCTTAGGAGCGAGAAAGGGTGTTCACTGAAGCATGAAAAACCAGCAGCGTAGCGGAAAGGTGCAGTGCGCAAGTACTCACTCGCGCATATTACACAATATTAGAAAATGGTTCAGATGACCCTAACTGTTTACGCTTGAAACCCCGAAACCGGTGGTGAATGCTAATTCCAGTGTATATTAGTACATATTAGTATTAGTAAATCTTCAATTCTCCATAAATCTTGGAAAACAATATACATCAGTCAGGGACGAATTTTCAACAAAAGAGATGAAATTTTAACCAAACATTTGAATGATCGAGCCAAAAAGTCGAATGAAAAAAAAAAATTATAAAAAGGAAGCTCAACTCCCAACCAAGTAACAGTTAATACTCCAACTGAAAAAGATTTGAATTTACGATCAAAAATATTTGTATTCCACCAAAAGAGATGAATTTTCAAACAAAAAAGATTTTTCATTCAAGAAAAAAAAAATTTCAAACGAATTTTTTAATTGCGATACCAAAAAAGTTTAACTTTCTACCTGAGCATATGACTTTTCAACCAAAAAGTTAATTTTTAGCCGAATAGGTGAATTTTTGACCAACAACAATCAATTTTACCATAAACCAAAATTAGCATAGTTACACTTTTATATGAAAAAAAAACTAATTTTCAAACAAAAAAAGAGAATCTTTAACAAAATAGATAAACCTTGAACCAATAAAATAAATTCTAGCAAACTGTCCGATTTGCAACTAAGAAGTTGAATTTTCATCGAAAGAAGATCAATTTTTGATCAAGAATTTAATAGTTGAATTTTCAACTGAAAAAGAAAACGAATTTTGAACAAAATAGTTCAATCTTCAACTTATAAAATGAATGTTCAACAAGACAGTTTAACTTTCAACAAAAAATAGTTGACTTTTTCATTGGGTTCCTCAAAACCAGTTCGCACCTAAACGAAAAAATACGAGAACGGGGAAGTTTCTTGAAAAATAGGAAAGAAAAAGAATTCTTCAAAGAAGGGGTAAAAGAAAAAAGTTTGCGAATTCTGTGATTAGACGCTTGACTTGTAAAATAAAATCACTAATTTGTATCTTTTGAAACATTTCAAATGATTGTTATTTACATGTATATTCACCATGTGTGATGTTGCATTTTGCCTTTTCCCTCATCCCTGGCAGTGTGACGTAGTTTTTGAACGACCACTAATCGGATTGGTGATTGTCCACTAGGGTGGTCCAAAAATTTTTTTTTTTCGAATTTTTATGGGGACACCCCCCAAATTTGTTTGAATCCACCCAAAAATAAATTCATTTTTTTTGTTTTGAAAAAAAAATGATATTTAGGGGTGGCGCAAGCCCCATGAAGTTTTACATGTATTTCCCATAAGACAAAAAGACGTTTTTGTAAATCTTATTCAGAATCCTCAATATTATCTCAATCGAGTTGAAACTCAACATTTCTCTTCAAAATTAGCCATAGAATACGAATAAGATATCACTTTTCAAATATCACCCCCATAAGTCTGTTTTATAGGGTCCCAAAGAAACCCCATAAGTGAAAAAATGGGTTTTGCGAGTTTTTGGCGCTAATTATGATTTGTTTGCTGTTTTTTCAATGCGAATTGTTTCTAATATATAAAATATGACTTTATACCAAAAATTAGATATTTTAATGAATTTTTTAAACAATTTATTATTGTTTTCAGCAATTTTCTCATAGAATGTAGTTAGAAAGACGCGGTTTTTTCACAAATGTTCCATTTGTTGTCCAATTTTCAATTAGAGGGAAGTGATAGTTCATCAATGTTAACAATAGTGATTGTTTACACAATTTATTATGATTAATTATAATATTATATTTGAATAGTGCTAGAAAGATGCGGATTTTTTTTTAATTCTTGGCTTTTTGTCCAATTTTCATCTGTAGTGAAGTGATAATAAATTCAAGTGAACAAAATAATTGTTTAAACAATTTATTATAATTATTAATAATATTATATTTGAATAATGCTGAAAATATATGGTTTTTTTTTAATTTCTGTTTTTTTGTCCACTTTTCATTCGGAGTGAAGTAATAATGAATTCAAGTTAACAAAATAATTGTTTAAACAATTTATTATCATTGTTGATAATATTCTCTTTGCTTAATCGGTAGAATGTTGCGGTTTTTTCTGAAATTTTCAACTGTTTGTTTATTTTTAATTAGACGTGACTTGATAATTAATTAGATTTAGCAAAAATATTCGTTTAAATAAATTATTATTGTTTATGACTATCTTCATCTATATCGATTGCGTCTGATATTTGCGGTTTTTGGCCATTGTTACCTTTCTGTCCTTTTTTCACTTAGTGAGGTAATAATTAATTAAAGTTAACAGAAAAGTTGTTTAAACAATTTAATATTGTTCATAACTATCTTTTCTCAGATAAGTGCTAGAAAGTGGCGGTTTTTTCTAAAATCTTTCACTTTGCATCGCCTTTTTATTTATGAACAAGTAATAAGTCAACCACAACAAAAATGATTATTCGAAAGGTATTGTTGTTTTAAGTGAATTATTTGTTCTCTTTTCCAAATGCTTAAAAAAATTAATTTAAAGAAAAAAAACTATTTTACACAAGAGGCAAAAACAAAGAATAGAATACTTAGGAATAGGTGGAAGGACTAGGTCTTTAAATGATTTGTAAAAGTTTTTTTTGGATTACAACAAGAAGTTTATTGCAAAGCGTAAAAGAAAAACTTGGAATTGCAAATCTCTAATGTTTATATATTAATTGTTAGTAATGAAGCAGGCGAAGCAAAGTAAAAGATTTTAGAAAAAACCGCCACTTTCTAGCGCTTATCTAAGAAAATATAGTTATAAAGACTATTAAATTGTTTAAACAGCTTTTCTGTTAACTTTGTTAAATTATTACATCACTAAGTGAAAAAAGGACAGAAAGGTAAAAATTGCCGTAAAACCGCAACTATCAGGCGCAATCGATATAGATGAAGATAGTCATAAACAATAATAATTTGTTTAAACGAATATTTTTGCTAAATCTAATTAATTATCAAGTCACGCCTAATAAAAAATAAACAAACAGTTGACAATTTCAGAAAAAACTGCAACATTCTACCGATTAAGCAAAGAGAATATTATCAACAATGATAATAAATTGTTTAAACAATTATTTTGTTAACTTGAATTCATTATTACTTCACTCCAAATGAAAATTAAACAAAGAGCCAGAAATTAAAAAAAAAGCGCATCTTTCTAGCATTATTCAATTATAATATTATTAATAAGTATAATAAATTGTTTAAACAATTATTTTGTTAACTTGAATTTATTATTACTTCACTCCGAATGAAAAGTGGACAAAAACCCAGAAATATAAAAAAAAAACCGCATCTTTCTAGCATTATTCAAATATAATCACTATTGTTAACATTGATGAACTATCACTTACCTCTAATTGAAAATTGGACAACAAATGGAAAATTTGTGAAAAAACCGCGTCTTTCTAACTTCATTCTATGAAAAAATGGCTAAAAACAATAATAAATTGTTTAAACAATTCATGAAAATATCTCATTTTCAGTATAAAGTAATATTTTATGTGTGAGCAACAATTTGCATTAAAAAAACCGCAAAAAAATCATAATTAGCGCCAAAAACTCGCAGAACACATTTTTTCACTTATGGGGTTTCTTTGGGACCCTATAAAACAGACCTATGGTGTTGGTTTTTGAAAAGTGATATTTTATTCGTATTCTATGGCTAATTGTGAAGAGAAATGTTGAGTTTCAACTCGATTGAGATAATATTGAGGATTCTGAATAAGATTTACAAAAACGTCTTTTTTTCTTATGGGAAATACATGTTAAACTTCATGGGGCTTGCGCCACCCCTAAATATCATTTTTTTCAAAACAAAAAAAATGGATTTATTTTTTAGTAGATTCGAACAAATTTGGGGGGTGTCCCGATAAAAATTCAAAAAAAAAATTTTCAAATGCATTTTTGGACCACCCTTTCACTGATTGCTGGTAACCCACATCTCTCTTATTTGATTTAATATATTCATTTAAATAAGAGAGTACCTGGAATGAATATGACATATTAAAATTATAATTACATTTTCTAGAATTGGGTCTTACCATTGAAATTTGATTTTGTAGCTTCCACAATCCAACGTAGTATCGACCCCAAGGTAGCGCCATGCGATGACTTTTACAAATTTGCCTGCGGTAATTTTGTAAAAACCACAGTAATTCCAAAAGATGAGAGTAAAGTCGACAGATATGATCTTCTTAATAAAAAAGTTCAGGACCAACTGAAAAGTACTCTTGAAGAGCCAATACGACCCAGTGAACCAAGATTCATCACACTATCGAAAAACTTTTACAAAGCTTGCATGAACACGGGTGAGCACATCTTAAAATCCGAAATTTTATACAACAAGCATTCTTCATAGGAAAACTAAATCTCTATTTGTTCCTATAGCTGCGATTGCAAAAAATGGTGTGAATACATTATTAGGCAGATTGAAAAAAATGGGTGGCTGGCCTCTGCTTGAAGGAGACTTGTGGAAAGAGAAAAACTTTGATTGGAAACAGGCGACTTATGACATGCGGAATTTGGGATATAATACTTATTACTTATTCGAGTTCAGCATTGTTCCTGATTTCTTAAATATAACCAAAAATGTGTTAAGTGTGCGTAAATATATTAAAAAGAAAAATAGCCAATTACGATTGAAATTTAATATTTTCATTCTAAAAATTACTTTTTTTATAGATCGACCAAATTTTTTTATTTGATGATCGCTCATCTATAAAAGAAGAGTACAATGGAAGGTACTTAAAAGCCTACTACAATTATATGATGGACGTGGCTCTTAGTTTAGGTGCAAATAAAGCTAGAGCTGAAAAAGAAATAAGGGAAACTATCAAATTTGAAATGCAGCTGGTCAATGTGAGTATGACCTAAATTTTTATAGACCTACGTTAAATGTGGGTATCACATTCCTTTTCTGGAAAATTCTAATTCACTAATCCATAGCAATATTCGAGGCTTTCTTTCAAAACATGTGTTACTATTTTTCATGAATATAAACTTTAAAGTTTATATATCACACACTGTTAAAAAAATCTGATCGAAATTTAATATACATGTGAGTAAAGTCATTTGCACATACCGTACATTAATTTTAATATACCATCATGTTGTAAAATTAATATACATGTATATTAAAGTCGGTAAAACAGAATGCGTGAAAACAACAAGTCCTTTGATACCTTCAGATCTTGTCAAATTTAAAAAAATAAAGCAATAACCTTACATTCGTCGACTAAATTCTTACTTACAATTAAAGTGCAACGTACGGGTGGAATTATTCCTAAAATTCGCTGCGAATGTTAGAATTTTAACGTGAGTACAGGTACTTGGAGGTTAGGTTTCTTAATTATTTGTTTAATTGAACTTGTCTCTGAAAAACCAGTGTAGTTTACATTCATCTAGGAGAAAATATTCTTTTTGATCATTTATAATTGAAAATTGCTGCCAGAATTGTTTTTAATTTTTGTAAAGTGCAAATATCGGACTTTTCTGATAAATGATCAATATGCGGTATATGAAATTTAATAACATAGTCTCTTAATGGCGATTCAGTATACCTAGGTATTAGATTTAATATACAAATGTATATTAAATGTATATTAAAATTGCAAACATTTTTAACAGTGCACAAAAAAGAGTATTGAATCAAGAAACTGTCGGCATTAGGGTGGTCCAAAAGTGCATGGCAAATTTTTTTTTTCATGCTAGAGCGCAAAGGTCCTCTAAAAAAAGTTTTTTTGAGCCACCCTAGTCCGCAGGAATACGGACCACAGAATATTTTCTTCGTTCAAGTCCGTCCTCTTCAGACAAGAAGCATGATTTTCAATTTAAAAAATATCCAATATTTTACCGTTATTTTCTTGCTTTGATTGTAATTTCTGTTGCGTGCTTTAAAACCTTCAAACTTATTTTAATAGTGTAGAATGAATAAATAGAATGAATTTCGAAATTTTTTTTACGGTTAAATTTTCCAGACTAGAATATTTAAGTCCTCAAAAATTTGTTGGATGTCAATTGTATTGACCTTCGACAAAGTATTGACTCACTACTCCAACTCATTAGAATATCCTTGAACCCTAGATCTCCCTGAGTAAAAAAGAAAGAGGCAATGATAAAGCTCTCAATAACCTAATGACAGTAAAAGAGCTCACAAAAAAATATCCGAGTATTCCCTGGAAAGAATACTTCAGCAAAATGCTCAAATCGGCATTCGTAATTGGTGACGATGAAATAATAAAAGTAGCTGTGCCTACTTTCTTCGAAAAATTCGAAGTATTGATGAAGAAAACTCCAAAAAGAGTGGTAGCCAATTACCTCTGTTGGAAAGCAGTTGATGAAAGTTTAACTTTCTTACCTGATAAAATTCGAAACCTTCAAAGAAAGTTCTCAGATGCAACTTCCGGTCCGACTGAAAGGCAAGCTAGATGGAAGGAATGTCTTCAGTTGACAAATAATAACGTAATAATGGCGAGTGTTGGTGCTTTATATGTCAGGAAGTACTTCACGCCAGAATCTAAGAAGATTGCAGAAGAAGTAGCAGTCAGTATTGAACAACAGTTGAAGAAAGACCTAAGGGAGGTGAGACTTTCTCATAAAATATTTAAAACTTAAGTTTTGGGGAGATAAGTAGGATAAAAAATCAGAAACCGAGACAGAAATTAATTAAGTTGTCATTTTCAATAACTTTATATTTGAATAATACTAGGAAGTTGCGGTTTTTTCTAAAATATACAGATTTTGTCCACTTTTCAGTAAGATCGAGGTAAAAGTTTATTAAAATTGACAAAACTAATTGTATAAATAAATTATTATTGTTGAGAACCATCTTCTTCTCTACTAATGCTAGATAGTTGCGGTTTTTTTCTGAAATTTTCCACTCTTTGTCAACTTTTCCGTTATTGAGGTAATAATTCGTGCAAGTTAACAAACACTGTTGTTTCAATAATTTATTATTGTTTATAACTATCTATCTTTTACGTAACTGCTAGAAAGTTGCGGTTCATTTTTAAAAAAAATAAAATTTTTGTTGGCTTATCATTAATGAGCAAATAATACATAAACAATAGAGCAAATCATTTTCCAATCAATCTCTTTATTCTGTGTGAATATTTAAAAAAAAAATAAAACATATATTATAAATATTTTTCAAATTATCTATATCTTTCATGTTAAATGTAAATTTTCCTTGAAGTATTTACTGATAAACTTTTTGTTTAAATTGATATCAATATTCATGAAGTGTTTTGTCTTCCCGAAATTTGGTATCAGTAGTCAAATATTTTTCAAAGGTTTGGCAAATTGAAGAAGACCTGAAAATTTCAGAAAAATCTGCAACTTTTTCATTTTAAAAATTATGTTAGTAAATTGAGAAGTGGGCCAAAAGTGGAAAGTTTTAGAAGAAAACTTAAACTTTCTAGCATTATTCTAAAAAAATGTTATTATAAATAATAACAAATTGTTGAAATACATATTTCTGTTGAATTTCATGGATTATTTAATTGATCTAACCACCAAAAAATCATAATTAGCTATAAAAGTACGCAAAACCTACTTGTACTCTACAGCTGATTGTTAAGAGAAATGTTGTGTCTTAACTCGAGTCAGTTAACATTGCTGATTCTGAATAAAATTTACAAAAACGTCTTTTTTTCTTATGGGAAGTACTTGTTGAATTTCATGAAGCTCGCGAAACTTCTGAATAAAATTTTTTGTGAGAAAACGCATTCATTTTCTTGTTAATTGGAACAAATTTGTTAGATTTTTTTCTCTTATACCCTAGATTTGTTCGAATATCCGGAGAGTAATTTCCTCTGAATTTAGGTAAATTTGGTTAATATTTACTTCTGCATCAAAAACCATGAAGTTTCCCATTGATTTAATATGAGAAAAAGGTGACTTCTTCTAAATGTGTAATTTAAACGAAAAAATATGGTACTGACGTAACCTACAATACATGATCCTCTTCGAAATACTTCCGGAAATAAGAATTGGTCACAATTTTTCATAATTTAAAATTTTGAGACCCTTTTATGGCAACTCATAAACTTAACTGAAACCCCATAAGTTCTAATTTGTGAAATGATTTTCAATTGTGAAACAATTTAAATTTTTTAAAATAATGTTTCAAGTGTCTGAACAATACTTATATGTTTAATTACATAGCTCGTTGAAGAAAAACAGGAAAAACGTATATCTCCAGCAATTTTTTAACAAACTTGGATATTATTAGGTATCTTTTCATCTATTATTGTTCCCTTTGTTTTTCAAACTTTTCTTCATTTTTTAAACAATTGGAAATTTGTTGAATATATTTTTCGTTGTAAAAATGTTTATATCGCTGCAGACTATCGTTGTAGATTTGCAGACGCAATGAAAAAAATATTGTCGATGAAGCAATATGTATTCATCGATTATTCATAATAAAAATTCCACTAAAATCCGACCACAAAAATAGATTTTCAACGTACTATATTAACTCTCCATCAATTAGTGGAATTGTCAACCAAAGAAAACGTTCATTTTTAATCAGAAATAGTTATATTCGACCAAAAAATATGAATTTCCCATACAAATAAATGAATTTTGAACCAAAAAGATTAATTTTTCACCAGAAAACAACAATTTTCAACAAAATAATAAAATCTTTGTATGAAAAGTTGATTTCTTAACCAAAAAATCAATTTTCAACAAGATAATATAACTTTCTACCAAGTAGTTGAATTTTTAATTAAAAAGACGTTAATTTTTCATAAAAAACAGTTAAATTCAACCAAAAGTATTTACAGTTTCAGTTGAGAAAATTGATTTTCAACCAAAACAACTATCTTTTAACAAAATAGTTAAATATTTGAAAAAAATCATATCATAGTAGTTCAACTTACAACCAAATACTTCAATTTTCAACCAAAAATAAAAATTGTTAAAAAAACAGTAAGCAAGATAATTATTAGAAATAAGTGTATTTTCCTATTTTGAGAAATAGAAATTAATAATCAACTTATTTATAATACAAGTAACTTCAGAGTTCGTAAACACAACGTGCATCTATACACAATGTTCAGGTAATTTCTAAATTTTTAATAGTTTCTAATCTACAAAAATCGGTTGAATAATTCATGGTGACAAAAAAGTAAGTACTTAAACACGTCCAATTAAAATATGATTTAAAGCAGTATTTGTACTCTTAACACTGATGAACTAAATCATCACCTCAAGTTTCAACAATGCAACACTTATTTGAAAAAATTAAGGGAAACATAATTAAATAAAAACATACAAAAGAATATGCAAGTTTGTTAAAAAATTGCCAAAGAAATACGTTATTTCTGTTTTTCTTCAAAAAGCTATGTAATTAAACTATATATAAGCTTGGGTACTTGGGTACATAAACAAAACTAGTGCTTGATAAAAAAAAAATTGAAGATAAGGGCTACCTTAGTGTACAATAGTTTAGAATTCATGAAAAAACGAATCGAATAACAAATTTCAAAGTAGTATAGAGAAAAGAAGATTTCTTTGTAAAAAGAATAAGACCAAACGAAAATGAACCACGTTTGTATCTTTGGATATTTCAAATCCAGTTTTTCATGTCTCTTACTTGTTCTTAATTTTGTTTCAGGCCGAGTGGATGGATGAAAAAACAATGGCGAGTGCTTTGGGTAAACTTGAATCTCTGAAACACTACATCGGATATCCTGATGAAATTGTTGATAACAAGACTGCTGTAGAATATTACAAGACTTTAGAAATATCCGCGGATGATTACCTTCAAGCAAATTTTAACGTGGCCACTTTTTGGACGGACCGGTCTTACAGTCAACTGAGGAAGCGTGTAGACAAATTAGATTGGCCTTGGCTAATCCACAGTTACTCGACTAGAACATACCCTTATTATGATGATCATTTAAACACTATTGGTAGGTCTATATTATTGATAGATATTTGCAAAACTCTAACATGGTTAGTGGACAAGATTTCAAGGATTTAAAAATAATTTATTGAGATTTTATTTCTTCTTCTTCATTCATAATGTGTCCCCTAAGGGTTTACATGGCTTCCATTTCTTACAACACTTCCTTCTACATGTTTTATAAAATCTTATCCTTACTATTTTCAGTTATTTACAACTATTTGCCGAAAATCTTATATCTATATCCTTTTTTCTATTTTTTGGCGATAGCGCAATTTGGGACGTGTTAGCGAACGAGTGAGCGAGCGATCGAAAGCGAGAGTGCAAGCGAGAGAGAGAGAGAGAGCGATAACGCAAACGCAACTTAATTTACTTATGCTATTACATAACCATTACTTACAAATCTTGACGCTTCTAATTTAAGCGACTTCCGTTTCCTTTTTCTTTCACTTCTCTTGTAACTCCATTTTGCCATTTTTTTGCATCCATTCTTTCATTCTTTCTCATTTGCTCCCCTAGCACCCTCTAACTCCTTCATCCACTCTTCCCCCAAACCATCCTCCCCTAGAATCTTTACCACATTTCCTTGCCAGCTTCCTTTATCTTCCACTCCTCTTCTGCACTTCCTGTTCTCTTTCTTTTCCCAATACATACCTGCCCTTACCTCGTTTCCCAATCTAAATCTTGCTATTCTGGTCCGTCTTTTCTCTCCCCATCCCTTTTCTAAATACTTTTGTAATCCTTCCTTTTTTATCATCTTATACCATTTCTTACATTTTGATTCCTCAATCATCCCACATCTTTTTATTAATTGTCTTTCCCTATCCTTTTCTTCCACTTCTTCATAGTTGACTCCAGTCCCGTCTTCTATACCTCTAGCCTCAAAGAACTCCCTCCTCTCTTCTTCCCATCTCATTAATTCCATCGCCCTCCCTCTCCTTTCTTCTAACTTCATCAAAAACTTTCTCGCTAACTCCCCTCCCTTTCCCTCCCTTTCCCTCCCTCAGCTTCGTCTCAAAATTCCATGCCCTCTTTCCCGCTCTTGTGCTTAATTTATCCCTTCGCGCTTCTTCTCTCACTATATATGCCGGTGTCCTCCAGTCTACCCCTAGCGTCCACCTTATATACCTTTCTTGTAAACTCTCAATCTCTTTCCTTTCTTTCCATTCTCATATCTCTGCTCCATAACCTAATACCGGCCATACCAGCGTATCAAATAACCAGATTCTCCTTCTCCAATTTTTCTTAAACCTTCTTTTTCCTATGCCCCATATCTGTTTCATTACCCCTGCTGCTTTTTTTATCCTTTTTCTTATATGAGCTCTATGATCTCCATTTGCTTGCAAGTTATATCCCAAATCTTAAACTCTTTTACTTCTTCTAACTTTATTCCCTTCCATCTCCCCGTCCATTCTTTCTTTCTTCCCCCTCCTTTTCTAAACCTCATTATCTTTGTCTTTTCTACATTTAAATTCAACTTTTTTCCATCTAAGTATTTCTCTAATCCTGTAATTAAGCCCGCCATCCCTTCTTCATCCTCTGCCATCAACACTATATCGTCTGCGTATGCCAGTGTATATATCTTTTCGTTCCCTATCCTAACTCCTCCCCACCCTTTTCTCTTCATTTCTTCTCCCAAGTCTGATATTAATATATTAAATAAAAGTGAGCTCAGAGGACATCCTTGCCTTACTCCTATTGGTATCACTACTCCTTCTTTCCATAACTCTGGCCACCCCTCTCCATACTCTATTGCACATTATCCATGTCCATTCCTTTAATTCTGTCCCCCCATATTTCCATACTTCTTCTACCATCTCAATATCCTGGTTTACTCTTTTCCTTCTTCTCTCTCTATTTACCACCTTCCAAACCTCTTCTTCCGTCCTAGCCTTCTCCGCTTCTTCTTCAAACCTTTTATTTTCCTCCTCTTTTTTTTGATCACACAACTCAGTATACTCCTTCTTTTTTCTCCTATGTTCTTCTCCACTACTTGTCCCTTTTCTCCATTTTCTTAATTCCCTTTTCACTTCCTTCTTCTTGTGTTTACAATTCTCATCCCATCCACTTGTGCACTCTAATACTCCTTTTATTTCTCCTATAATTATTTCCATTTCCTCGTTTACATTTCCTTCCCCCATTTTGATATTCCTGACTTTTTCTTTAAACTGTTCTTTACCTTCCATTGACCAATCCCCTCTTCCTGCTCTTTTTACTTTTGCTTTCTTTTTAGCCTTATTGATATTACTCATTTCTCCCTCTACTGTCACTGTCAAGGGAAAGTGATCCGAATCTACATAATTCCCTGCCTCTAGTTTCTGAACCTTCTCTCTAACCTCGTCGTCCACTACCACATAATCAATTACCGTTCCCCTCTTTCCTCCTGAATGTGTATATTCCCCTTCCTCATCCCCCTCTATACTTCCATTTAGGATAAACCATCCCATCTCCCCTAGGCTCTTCAACAACTTCTTTCCTTCCCCATTCAGTATCTTGTCCTTGGATTTTCTTCCTCGCTCTCCATCCCATTCCCTTCCTCCTCTATCTCCTGTTCTCGCATTGAAGTCTCCTCCTATTATAAGCCTACTCTCTTGCTTATTTTCTTCCATCAGTTCCCTCATCTCCTCTGATTTTTCCTGCATATCACCGTTCACATAAACCCCCACTATCTTCCACCTCTCTCCTCCCATATTTATCTCTTCTATTATTAATCCTTCTTTATGTCCTATCAACTCTTTTTTATCCTTCTCTGTTGCACATTCGTTCCTTACTCCCATCACCATTCCTCCCATTGCTCTGCCTTTTTTATCCTTCCTCTTTGCATTTTAAACCTGCCATTTGTAACCTCTTGGTAATCTTCCCCTTACTCTTTCCCATCCCTTTTCATCTAGCCACGTCTCCATCATTACTACTACATCCCATTGTGTTAAATTTCTCATAAACTCCCTATTCTTTCTTTCCAAGCCTGCTATATTTCAGTAGCATATCTTCCAATCTTCCCTGCTTTTGTTTCTCGTCTCTTTCTGTTTTCTACTATTTCTCATTTCTTTATCTCCCTTTCCTTTTCTCCTATATGCCGATAGTGTATAGAGTTTCAAATTAGAACATAATTTATTTATATATGTGATATAAGTTTTCCTTTGATAGATATCCCTGCCGGAATTCTACAAGACATTTTCTTCAATAAGAATAGGCCTCAATATCTGAACTATGCTGCTTTGGGTTCATTTGTTATTGGAACAGAAATCACAGCAGCCGTCGATAATGATGGCAGACAAATTGATAAAAATGGATACCGAAAGGATTGGTGGACTCCAGAAACAAATACCAAATTCCATCAGAAAGCGGCTTGCTTCATTCAGCAATACAATAATTATACAGTAAAAGATGGCGGCGTGAAAGTATGTATCTTATATTGGATTATTGAAAAAATATATTTTTGTAACTCTAGCTATTCTATCATGCAATAAGTTATAGGACAATTCAGATAAAGTAGATATAACTTTTTGAAAGTATATTTGAAAATATCGAAATTTGATAAAAATAGATTGCTCTGTTTACATAGGGAATATAATCTCTTTCCATCCATTCCTCATCCGAAGATTTCATTCCCTTCCTACCATTTTCTCAGTAGGGAGTCAAGAAATAAGTTTAAATTATTCTCACTTTGAACTTGCAGATAATAAACCTCGTTAGGGTATAAATTACAAAAGAAATTTTTTCATATGAAAATTATGGATTCGTGAATGATAATAACAAATATTTCACAATTTTCAGATCAATGGTACCCAAACGAGAGATATAACCATTGCAGACAACGGAGGTGTAAAACTTTCCTATCTAGCCTATCAAGATTGGGTGAAACGTCATGGCACTGAACCAAAATTGCCTGGATTGAAATATTCCCAATCACAGCTTTTCTGGATTCAAGCAGCTATCACACAATGTGCCAAATACACCCCAGAGGACAACGATTCGGACGATGAATCTGGCAACACACCAATTATACCATTAGATTTTAAAGTCACAGGTGCATTTTCTAACAGGCCCGAGTTTGCAAAAGACTTCAATTGTCCAGTGGGTTCAAAAATGAATCCAGTTAAGAAGTGTTCTGTATGGTAAAACTAAAAAAAAACTGTAAAATGTGAAAATCGTTTTGTCGAAATTAAATCTACTGCACTATACACGGGTTTTACTGCGATTTTCCTTGTGTACTACAAATTGCGAATATTTGAGGTGAATACTAGTACAGCTATATAATAAAGATGGGCGCAGCCGCTGAAATGTAGAATCTATAGTCATTTTTGTGAATAATGTTGTGAATGTAATTTAATGTAATTTGGTATATGGTATATCATATCTTGAATTATATATTTAACTTCGAAGTGAATCTAGTAATGTACTTCCTTAAATAAACTACCATTGTAAATATAAATTTAAAAAAATAAAATTTTTATTGAAATCTCAGAAAAGGTCTTTCGTATAGTGAAATTTCAAATTTTGATAGTTTGCCCTCTAGATCACTATGGCTCTGAGAAGTAAATCATATTCATTAAAAAAGTTTTACTTTAGATTAAGCTAGTTCTTATTCCCATTTCTGTAAGATTTACAACTTCCTAAGAATAACAGGAAATGTTTTTGAACATTTTATATTTCAAGGTAAACAAAATTACAATAACACTATATTGGGCCGTGAATTTCTATGGCTCCAAAAACTAAACAGTAAATCTCCGAGATATTACTTACCAGAAGTTGGATGAAAACGCTGCAAACAAATGAAAACTACAATTATTCAACGGCAGATAATTCTTATCACGAGGCGGATGAAAATATCCGTTACAAACAAATCATAAATAAGAGAAAGTAAAAAAAAATCCAGATTCATGTAGCCTCATTGTTCAATACGATTAATCATACTAGCATAGCTTTTGTTCAATTCATCCAAATCAGTTTTTAAATTAATAGATAACTCCTTTTGTTTGTTGATATAAAACATTTCTCTTATAGCAACGTCCCAAACGAACATCACTTTTGTGTTCCTCCATCCTAGTATTAAGTAGTCTGCCAGTCTGTCCCACGTAAGCCATCTTGCAGATCTTGCAAGTGATCTTGTGAACAACACCATCTTTTCCAAACGTATCTAGAGGATCTTCACAAAGAATTATTATTGAATCCAGTTTAAATAGTATACGGAAAATTGTTGGTAAATAATAAATAATAATTTAACATTTTTTTAACATAAATTCAATAGTTTTCGAGATTTGACGAAAAAAATCGAAGAATAAAAGTATTAACAGAACTATATTGCTTCAATTCTTTCTGATTATCTGTAGGTGAAATATTATTTTGTTTGTTTTTGATTTGTTGAATTCTAATTGTAATATGTTTCTCAATCAACTTTTGTGGGTAATGATTTGAGAAAAAGATATTCCTAACAATATTCAAATTTATTTTGTGAAATGAAACATGGGGCAAACCTATAGCAATGTCAACTAAGTTTTTGATTACTGCAATTTTGTTTTGAAAAGGATGAGCCGAAAAGAAATTCAAAATTATACCTGAATATGTACTTTTCCTGTACCAATTGGTAATAATATTATTATCCTGACCTTTAATTACTTCTATGGCCAAAAAACTGATTTTATTATTTTTTTCTATTTAATAGGTAAATTGACGTTTTGGATGAAAACAAAACTCCGGGACTGCTTATTCAGATATTGCAAAATGAAGTACAACTTTTATTTTTCATAAATATTCTGATATCTGTTCCTTAATTGGCATTATTCCTTATTCGCATCTGCTCTGAAAAATGTATTATTTCAATAAATGTATATGATAACAATTTATAATGTGCATGGATATTGAAACAGACGTATTTTCATTGCCTTGTTTTTAAAAATAAAAAAGTCAGCATCGTGTCGAAAAAAGTCACGAACAAATTTTTAGATTTAATTTCGGCGAATAATTTTGTTATTAAAAATTTTATTGTACCTTGTGTCGTTTTTCCTCAAATTTAATTTGTTTATTTTTAAGGTAATTTTTGACGATTTTAACAAAAACTACGTGTCCTTGCAAAAAATGGCTGGAAGTTTTGTGAATATAATTTAGGCGAACAATTTTGTTTATAATTATAATTGTATGGCATCTTCATTCGTTTTCCCACCAATTGATTTTTCTTTATTTTTTCAGGTTATCTTTCATGAGAAAAACAACAACGACGTGTCCTATCAAAAAATTATTCGTAAGATATTTGCAGCACTTTTTTGGGTGAATAAGTTTTGTTCGTACATTTCTTTCGTATCTTGTGTCGATTTTCCAAAATTTAAATTTTTTTTATATTATTTTTTATGACTCAAACAAAAATTACGCGTTCTATCAAAAAATGATTAATAAAAAATGTGTAGATATTTTTTAGATCAGAATCTTTTGTTTTATTATTTTTTATCGTATTTTGTGTCGTTTTTCCAAATATATATTTTTTAATGTTTAGTGTTATTTTTTACAATTTGAGTGAGTCATGAAAAGTGAGTCGTGAAGACATATGACTGACGTGGCAGACATCTGCTTGGGCTGTGACTAATCATACCGACATTTTTTCACAAATAAGCAAAGTATATATATATATTTTTTTTTTGGGTCTGTATATATTAATTTAAAGAATTTTAAAGAAACAGAAAACGTGAAAAACAGAAAAGTTTAATAATAGAACGCGATTGTAGAACAGCATCAGCTTTATTGAAACAATGAGAAGGAAATATTGTAAATCGTGTAGGTGGAATTTGTCACCTCAAACAACATAAACTACTTAAAAGTTATATTGTTTAAAAATGGGAAAATTAAGATTTTCTTGCAGACTCAATATTTTTATATAGTATTATTTTTCCATTAAAAAAATTCCCTTAATATATGCGGACAAATATATTATTCTCGAATTTAAATAAAATTTTGATTGAATATAACAAAGTTCTTTTTTATTTGAAAAAAGATTTCCGTTGCAACAAAAACCTTAAAAATAAATAAAAGAAAGCAACAAATTACTCTAAATACAATAAACTTTACTTCAACGGCATAGCAAAGCACAAAATGTTAGAATAAATAGATATCTGAATTAATTGGAATTTTCTGCTTACCAGTTTCTTTTTTATTTGAGTTTGAATTTTGAGTTTAGGTCATATTATCCCAAGTAGGCCACAATAAATCTAAAGTCTTTTTTTCGCTGTGAAATTAATTTTTTAATAGTCCTTATGTACGAAAAGATTTTCCTAGGTTTTCATCGCAAACAACATTTTTTGCAAAAGTTAATAACAACGGAAATTTAATGTTACAACAGGATCAATATTTTTCTCGTGACCGGCTAAACGAATTTTGACGATTCTTACGGTACAATTTTTGTGTAAAAACGTACATTCCAGAAATCTTTTTTTCTTGTGTCTAAAAAGATTGAATTTGTTTAAAAAATTACTAATTGTTTATAAACCAACTTTATTACATTCGCACACAAAATTTATATCCTTTGAAATAATAGAAACTATGTGGTATTTTTTTTTCGCATCTATCTCCGGAAAAAATGTAGAATAACGAGGTAATACTTTTGCAACGAAATTTTCTTTGCGACCCAAACCTGGGTAAATCTTTTCGAAAGTAAGAGCTATTAGAAAATTCATTTCACAGCAAAAAAAAAACGACTTTCGAATTATGGTGGCCTACTTAGGATAATTTGACCTGCTCTAAAAATTCAAACTTAAGCTATATAGGTCGCTTCTTTGACTCCACACACTTTTTTCGTGTGCCTGTGTTATTGCACAATATTGTATGATGAAGGTAAATTATTCACCTACTCATCATGCTTTTTTAGATTCTGTACCCACAGGTTTGTATATAAAGAGCAGGTAGCCAAAAAATAAACGTTAGTTGTTATTTTTGAGTTGAGGAAAACCAAAAGTTTGGGAAAATATGATGAAATTGCAAATTTTTATTTTTCTTATTCCTTTTTTTATTTTGCACAAGTGCGAAACGAGACAAGTGCAAAGCGAGACAAGTGCAGAACAAGAGATCAGCAAGGTCTGTCTAACTCTGGAGTGTCAAAATGCTGGTATGTATTTTTTTTAAACTAATTTTTTTAATCAGTAAAGTACTTAGATCGTTATCAGAAAGTCAAAGATTTTTTGCTCCTATATTGAAATATTACGAAAGGTGTATTTCTAAATAAAAAGGTAACAGTTTTTTAATTTTATTTGAGACGTCATAAGCGTTTTTGCGTGTGTCAGGGTTCAAATTTACGATTTTGGGTTTTTATTTGAAAGTGAAATTTCGTCTATCGATTGGGACCGAACTATTTTTGAAACTTACTTTTTTCAATTGGACGTACACATATTTTCTTTTCTTCAAACCAATACTCTCTGAATATGAATTAGTAACAATTTTACTAATTGTGGTAGTAATTGAGGGTTTGACCAATGAAATAGTGATATTTTAGCATTACAATAATGTGGCAGTTGAAAGATTACAAAATTATTTCATTTAGATCAATTCGTGAATATATTGACTAATTCCTGAGTTATTTCAAATACTACTCTATTTGTGAACATTTCTTGTCGTTTTAATATTTTTGCAAAATATAATGTTGCATAGATAAACCCGATATCAATAAAAAATTACCGTTCCGGATAAAAAAAAATGACCGGTACCAACATTTTTTTTATTGTTCCTTTAAAAAGCATATTTTGAGGCTGGAGTCTAGACTGCCGACACCCTACTATAAAAATTGTTAGTTTACAAAAATGAAATTTTTCCATAGCATGTCGCTTTAGTTCTATTCGATGAGACTTTTGATATTGATCAATTATACTAAATGAATAGATTTTAAATTCATCCGAAAAAGCTTGACTATCCACGAACTTTTTTTTTAATCATAAAATCAGAGTTGTTTTGTTTTAATTGAAAAATTTTGATTTCGGGAATTAAAATTACTCTTCAGGTATTTTTTCATTTATGATTCACTATTCGTAATGTTCCTACGGAAATTATTTTATTTTGGAAGTAGTAAAGCTGTTCCTAATCATTCACTTAGTAGATTTCAATTAAACAGACCTAAATATTTAATTACATTAATTCAAACTTAATTGAAATACCCTGAATAATATTGAATGAAAACGTAATGAATAGAAATGTTATGAAAAAATAAAGGAATAAAAGAAGCTACTGTCAATTAAAATTCATTGAATATTCAAAAAATATTTTCAGTGAACCAAGAGACGAAGCGTGATTAAGCAAGGTCAGAGTAACTCGCTCGGTTCTAGCCTCGTTGTGTAAATAATTACATTTCAAGTGTATCAAAGTGTATACACTGTCGGTACCGTTTGAAAGCATATTTTAAGCATACTGAAATGAATGTCATGCATTTTAGAGAAAGGTCATGTAATTTAGGTTATTTTGTCATTTTTTTTGTTTTTGACGCTTCAGGTGGAACATTTTATGCATACAATATATATATAACTTTCCTATTTTTCACGTTTTCCATTTTATATTTTTTTAAAGTTATGTAGTCCTAAAGAAATTTATTTATTTGTCTTAAGCAATTCGTTGTTTCTTACTGTTGAATTAGGAAATATCTATACTAATCGAATTAGTAATTTTTTTACTAATCTTTGGTAGTTCCCTTTGCGCTAATCGAATCTGTGAAATTTTACTCCTGATTAGTTAAACTTTACCAATTTTTATTTAGAGAGACTTCAAAGTATCTTTTGCATAATAAAAACGCTGTACAGTTAAAATAAAACTCTTTAGGTATTCAATTGCATATAAGTATCCAAGCTGATTACAATTTTCTATTGAAAATAACGAAAATATACACCAAAAAAAAAATTTGTAAATCGAAAACAGAATTCCGTTTACAAGTTCATAACATGGCCACAGAAGAAACAGAAGTGAATTTTTGTTGCGGGTAATTTTCAAGTAGATAAGTTGAATTTTTTGCATTGAAACAAAACAAGATTTAATAGAGTTGACATGGTAACCATTTTCCATGTGGTGGGTAAATCTTAACATATGAAGTTAATTTTTGTTGCAGGTAAAGATCACTCTGAAATCGATGTAAGGATTACATTTAGTTTTTTCTGTGGCCTTCTTATTATTTCAATAGAGTAAATATAAAAAACGTAAAAGCATCGCGTTATTTAATTAAACTTCACTATTTCTCACGTTTTCAATCTGCATAACCCCTTTATAATTATTATATACAGGCCTAATGAATTTTGCTTCCTCATTAAGGAGGTTTGTAATGACCTAAATTTTTAAATATACTTCTTTGACATATTTTGATATAATTCGACCCCAGGAGCTCGAAAATAAAATTTATAAGAGGTGTCGATGTGTGTTTGTAACTTTTTTCTGTTCACCATATCTCGAAAAGTAAAAAATATATGATGATGAAATTTGAATAAAGTGTAGCTTCGATTGATATCCATGTCTGATAGGATTTTGAGGTAGATCGACCATTTCGAAGTAGATTTTTCTTGCGTTTAGAAATTAAAAAAAAAATTCTACCTTGTTCATATAAGGACAATTTTCTTGATATTCAAAATAAAAACATGCGACATCTAGCATATTTTTTGATCGCATCTCTGAGTCGTATCGATCGGCTTATTGTTAAAACTGTTATGACCTACCGTTACCGATTTATGAAGCTTAAAAAAATGGATTATTCTGTTTATATAAGGAAAAATTTTTTGATGTTCGAAATACGACAATATTATAATCGGTGTATTTGTTCGCCTCCTTGAGACGCATCGATTGACATATTGATAAACCTTTTATGACTCATCAGTACCTATTTATAAATTTAAACAAAAATGATTCACTCTGTTTATAGGAGAAAATTTTTTTTGATATTCAAAATACGACAATATTGCATGTAGAGGATTTGTTCGCGTCCTTGAAACGCATCAATTGACCTATTGACGAACCATTTATGATCAACCAGTACCGATTTATGAAGTTTCAAAAAAATGGTTTATTCTGTTTATATGAGAAAAACTTTTTTGATATTCGAAGCAGGACAATATTATATGTAGAGTATCCATTCGCGTCCTTGAGACGCAACGATTGATCCATTGTTGAACCTTTTTATGACCGACCAGTACCGATTTATGAAGCTTAAACAAAATTTTTGTATTCTGTTTATATTAGCAAACCTTTCTTCATATTAAGATTACGACGGTACTGTATTTCACAATTTTGTTTGCGTCTTCGAGACACGTCGAATGATCTATTGACGAACCTTCTATAACCTCGTATGATCTATCAATACCGATTTATAAATTGAAAAAATATGTTGTTTATCTTGTTGATATAAGAAAAACTTTCTTAATATTGGGAAAATAACCTCGTATGATCTATCAATACCGATTTATAAATTGAAAAAATATGTTGTTTATCTTGTTGATATAAGAAAAACTTTCTTAATATTGGGAAAATGACCTCGTATGATCTATCAATACCGATTTATAAATTGAAAAAATATGTTGTTTATCTTGTTGATATAAGAAAAACTTTCTTAATATTGGGAAAAACAACTATAATGTATATAATATATTTATTCGCGTTTTCGAGACCCATCGATTCCCAAAATTAAGAACTTTTCATGATCTACCATAACCTACGAATATCCTTTTCAAATTTTTCCACAAAATTAGTTTCCTTGTTTACGAGGAGATTTTTTAATATTCCGGATATAACAGTACTGCATTTGATGCAATATTGTTGGCGTCTTCTAGACGCGTCGATTGATCTTTTGACGAATTTTTGAAGACCATTATTGATTAATCAATAGCTACGAAGAAAGTTTTAAGAAAAGTTACATTGTTTATATGAGGTTTTAATTTGTAATATAAAACTACTGTAGGTTAAAGAGTTATTCATTGTAACAGAACACATCAATTGACATTTTAGTGGGCCCTCTGATTTTCTGAAAATAAAATATTCGGAAAGACAGAAACATACTTGAAAAATATTGAAAGTATAAATTTTTTCTTTTGTTAGGGAAAACCTCCCGCTTCGGGGAAGCAAATTTATTTGAAACTTATGATGAAGCAAAATGCTCATAAAATGAGCAAAAATAAATAGACCTATAGTGAATACGTCCATAGTACTTAGCAGCCGTAAATTTATTTGAATCAAGCAATTAGCTGCTTTCCACATCTGTATTAGAAAATATCTCAACAAATCAAATTATTAATTTTCTACTAATTCTTGGTGTTTTAATTCGATACTTATTCAAGCTGATGTTTATGCATGACATATGATTTTCACAAAGTTTGCCAAACAATTACAATTTTCTATAGAAAATAAGGAAAATATACAACCGAAAAAAATCATGAAAATCGAAAATATAAGTCTTTCGAAAAATAGCGCTCGAGGATCCTGAATGAGCATAATTAATTAATATATTGACCCATATTGATCCCATATTGAGCAATTATATTTTTAAGATCTTAAAAAATTCTTATTTTGCTGAACTTTGCTCCAACAATCAGAAGGCGATATTTTGAAAATGTTAACAAATTATACAGGACCAAATGATTTTCTTTTTACCAAGCAATTAGTTTTCTTAAGTGGCTCACTTTTTGCTAATCGAATTTGAAAAATTTTACGGATGATTAGTAAAATTTTCCCAATTTTGATTCAGAAAACAAGAAAGTTGAAAAACTAAAATATACTTCTTTAAGCACGCAATACTTATTCTCCTCGTGCCTGGTTAAGGAAATAGATTCTTTCGAAAATTTTTAAATGATCTCTGGCCGAAAATAAAACTCTTTACTCTCTGTGACACTTTTTATACGACGAGATATTACTTATTCATAGCCTTATAAACAATATATTTTTCATAAATGTTCACTCCGCTACAAGCCACAATTTTCAAGTTATCAACAATTGTGATGTCGCAATGACAAACCATATTTTAAAAATATTTAACTCACTGCCCATTGTTCTAAAACTTATGAATATTGCATTAGGACTGAAAATACGATAAAAAGTGAAGTAATGATAATAAAATAATGGTAAAAAGTCCAGTCGAATCTCGCTCAGTTGATTTTAACGAGCTTTATTTTTTTAAGTTCTGTTACATAGTTATGAATATATTATGAAATGTTTATAATATATACGTAACTTTGACATGAAACATCAAACAAAATTTACTCTATCTTAACATTTTTCGGCATGGCGATTTAGTCATAAAAAAATTATTTCATTTTATTATTTAGCCGACAGAAATTTTAATGGCGACTTAATTATTTGAAGAAATATTTCTTTGGCGCTGTATTTTTCATCGAATTTTTTTTTTTTTTGAGGTCAATCAAGATTTTGAATTATGTAAATTGTTTGAATTAGATATTTATAGTGATAACAATGATAATTATAATTCATACTGAAGGAATACAATTGTTCATGTAGGAAAATACGTATTGCGATTGAAGGATGAGCTACTTTATTGTCCTTGAGTAGGCTTAAGGCCAAATAAATGTTTATTTGAATAAGTGGGATATTTTTTTGCCTTAAATATTCCAGAATCTCATGTAAGGAAATATTTTCTGAGCCTATGAAACATTTGCTTAACTGCAAAATAAATTTCTTGCAATCAATTCACATTTCCTCAGCTCAAAGACATATTCAGCCCCATTCATAGCACATTTATTTGGAACAATGAGTCACTCATTTGGTTTACAATCAATATTTTTGTCTTCAATTAATATTTCATTGATTCAAAGAAATATTCACATTCGACAAATATGTCGTGCTTTTGAAGGAAACCATGTGAACTTAATTCTATTACAGTTTCTTTTGCAAAAGTAAACTATTTTTTTAATATAAAGTTTTGAAAATAATCAGGGCTCTTATCCATTTTGAAAAAGAGGCCAAATACAACAAAATTTAGACATTTTTTACACTCCTAATGATTTTCAGAAACTGATGCATTGCTTCCGGAGGCTGATTAGAATTGCTGTTTTAAACATATTTTAAGTAGTTTTGAAAAACAGGGAAGACAACAAACAAAGTCTCATTTTGACGACAAACTCTTGTCCATTTTTTAAAAGAGGCCAAAGGTCAGCCAAGTTGAGGATTTTTAAAACTTCTCTTCGCTTTTTAAAAATAATGCTTCACTTTAAGTGGCATGATTGAAATTCCTGTTTCAAAAATCTTTTTAGTAGTTTTTCGATCACGGAAGATAACAGAGAAGGTTCATTCTAACAGCAACTCTTACCCATTTTCAAAAATAGGCTGAATGTTACCGATGCTGGATATTATTTACACTTCTCATAATTTTTAGAAAATAATGCATTGCTTTCGGTGGCATGATTGGAATTAATTTTTTCAAATTTTTTTTATTAGTCTTTCGAACATAGAAGAGAGAAAAAAGGTCTCGTTTCAGCAAACAACTTTCATGTGTTTTTAAAAAAAAGGCGAAAAGCTACAAAATTTAAAAATGGTTTACCCTTTTAATAATTTTTAGGAAATAGTGCATTAATTCGAATGGCATGATTAGAATTGATGTTTCAAAGTATTTTGAGTAGTTTTTCAAACAGGGAAGCGATTTGACAAGGCCTCATTTTTACTACAAAATGTTATCTATTTTAAAAAACAAACCGAATTCTACCGATGGTGAAAACTTTTTACACTACTCATGATTTTCGAAAAATAATATATTGCTTACTGTAGTAAGATTGGAATTAATGTTTCAAAAGATATTTGAGTTTTGTTTCCAAACACAAAGCCAACAGACAAGGTGACGTTTTGACGACAAACTCTTATCTATTTTAAAAAAGAGGCCGAATACCACAAAATTTAGAAATTATTTACACCTTTCATGATTCTGACAAAATAATACCTTACTTCCGGTAGCATGATTGGAGTTGATGTTTTGACAAGTCTTTTGGGTGGTTTTTCGACAAGGGAAGTCAAAATTCTACGATTTTTCTACGACGAAAAACTGTTATCTATTATTTCAAAGTACAGAAATGTCACCGACATAAGAAATTATTTACACTTCTCATGATTTTCAGAAAATAATGTATTGCTTCCATTCGCATTATTTCGAACTTGGAAGAAAGATCTATAATGTAACATTTTATTGAATCCAGCAAGACGTGTACAACAGTATTTTCACACAAAAATTCTTCACAAGGAATGAATAATAAACATTTTTGTATACTTATATTGCATCATTCAAATTTGAATAATTATTTTTGAAAACCAAAACTTACAACCAATGGTTGATTTTTTCTGGTTCTATTCAAAATTTGAGCTTCTTTTTACATCCTGATCTTGTAATATGAAATAATAATAATATAATAATATAATATAATATATAATAATGATAATAATAATATGTAATATGAAAAATTTCTCTTCGAAGCTCGACTCTTTATAGGGTTTCAAATTTTTTTTAGATAAATACCGCTTATAATGAAAAACGAATGTATCTGGAATTTAAAGGGTACTTAAATCAGTTCTTGCTCACATCATTCTGTAAATTTTACGCTTGTTGCGGGATTTTCTCTCTTAATATCACAATTTGATTAAATTTTCCAGATTTTCGCTATTTGTGAATAACGACTAAAAAATTTTGTTAGGTTCGAAATTAAAATTCAACTACTTAGTTCAAAGTGGAACTGGTTAGTTCAAAATTAATTTTTCTTGGTTGATGATTTATAATTTTAATTTATAAACCTTTTTTTTTTGTTCAACATTGAAAAATTTGGTTGAATTTTTTTGTAAATAAATTTTTTTCACTGAAAATTTAAGTGTTTCACGTTTGATTGAAAATTTATCTTCTTCAGTTGAAAATTCAAGTCTTTGTTAAAAATTGTCGGTAGTTCACTATTAGTTTGGAAATTTCTTTGAAAATTCTAATATTTGGTTAAAAATTCATGTATTTTGTTGAAAATTAGTCTTATTTGGAAGAAAATTAATCTTGATCGTGAAAAATTTATCTTTTTGGTTGAAAATTTATTTCCTTTGTTCGTATTAGTCTCTTTTCTTGAAAACTTATGTTTTTAACTAATAATTTAACTATTCCACTTTTTGTCGCAAATTTATCTTTTTTGAGAGAAATTTGATCTTCTTGGTAGAAAAATCTGTTTGGTTAAAAACTTTTTTCTCTGACTGAGAATTGAAACATTCTATTTTTGCTTGAAAATTGATCTTTTTTAGTTCAAAATTCATTTTTCTGGCCGAAAAATCATCATTTCAGTTAAAGATTTAATCATTTGGTTGAAAATCTGTAACTATTTTGTTGGAAATCTTTAACTATTTTGTTGAAAATTCTTTTTTTTTTTGTTAAAAATAAATTTTTTGAACTGAAAATGTAGCTTGAAAATTCAACATTTTGAAAGATATTTAAAGTTTCAATTTAAACAAAAAGAAAAAAACAGATTAAACTTCAACCAAAAACAGTTGCATTTTTCACCAAATAGTTTAATTTTTGAACAGTGTAAATTATGTAATTAGATCCTTTACTTGTGAAATGAAATCTCTAATTTTTATTTTTCAATCATTTAAAAGAAAATGTTATTCACTTTCATATTTTCCATGTGCGATACTGTAGTCTGCGTTAACCACTATCGCCTCTAGCAGTGTGAAATAGTTCTTGTACGGCCCCTAATCGAATTTGTGGTTTTCTAGTAATTGCTGGTAACCCACATCTCTCTGATTAAAATAATTCAATTTATCTAAATTAGAGAGCATCTTAAAGGAGTATAAGAAATTGAGATTAAAATTACATTCTTCTAGAATTGAGCCTTACCATTCAAATTTTATTTTGCAGCTTCCACAATCCAACAGAGTATCGACCCCAATGTGGCGCCTTGCGACGACTTTTACAAATTTGCCTGTGGTAATTTCTTAAAAACCACAGTAATTTCAAACGAAGAGAGGGTTGTCGACAGATATAGTTCCCTCGAAGAAAAAGTTCGGGAGCAACTGAAAAGTAATCTTGAAGAGCCAATTCAACCCAATGAACCAAGATTCATCACACTATCGAAAAACTTTTACAGTGCTTGCATGAACACGAGTAAGCACATTTTAAAATCCGAAATTTTATACTAAAAAACATTTTTGATGTAAAAATCTAAATCGCAATTTTTGTCTATAGCTGCGATTGAAAACAATGGTCTCAATACAGTATTAGGAAAATTAAAAAAAATGGGTGGCTGGCCTCTGCTTGAAGGAGACTTGTGGAAAGAGGAAAACTTTGATTGGAAACAGGCAACTTATGACATGCAGAAATTGGGATTTAATACTTATTACTTGTTTTCTTTCAATGTTGTCACTGATTTTTCAAACAGTACGAGAAATGTTTTAAATGTGCGGTATTACAATTTCAGTGAAAAATAATAATTTAAGATTAAAATTAAATATTTTCATTTAAAAAAATACTTTTTTAGATCGACCAACCACTTCTCCTTATTCAACGCTCATCTTTAGTGCATGGGTTCGACGACAATTACATCAAAGCCTATTACAATTATATGATTGACATGGCTGTTAATTATGGTGCAAATAAAGATATAGCTGAAAAAGAGTTAAGGGAAACTCTCGAATTTGAAATGAAGCTGGTCAATGTGAGTATTATTTCAATTTTTATAGACCTGCGTTAAATGTGGGTTGGATCACATTTCCTTCCTGAAAAGTTGTAATATTCTAAATCGATAGCAAGCTTGCAAAGTTTCTATAAAAATATTTCTTACTATGATTCATAAATATAAACTTCAAAGTTTATATATCATGGAAAAATAACATTGAATCGTAAAACTATCGGTATGAATGCGGATGATAGAATTTTTTTTTTATGTTCAAGGAAATCTTTGTTGTGTCAAGGAAATGTACTCGACTGAATAAAATCAAGTTTATTCATTCAAGTCCATTCTCTTCAGAAGAGAAGCATATTTACATTAAGAAAATATTGAATATTCGAACCGACATTTTCTTTATTCAATAGTAATTTCTGTTTCGTGCTTCAAAATATTTCAATTTACATATTTTAATAGTGGATTTAGAATGTCTCTTTATGTTAGTTCATTATGGAGTATTTGCATATGATATGTTTTATTTGCACATCAAGATAATTTTATTTGTATTTTATTCAAAGACATAAAAGACCCCGAAAGTGTTTCGAAATCTCTTAGGATCTCTTAAAATCCTATTTAATCCACGAAAAGTGTGCTTGATTTCTTCAAATCCATAACAATCCTGGAAGGCTCTGAAAATGTTGTAAAATCCCATTAAAAATAGAAATTCTCTTCGAAATTGTACTGAGTAATTTCTTCATACTATTGAAATTTATTAACATCATTTGAAATCCGTGAAACCACTTTCAATCCTTTAAGATCGTTTGAAATACATCAACATTGTTTTATTCTTTTTAAATATTTTGAAACCCCTTCAGAAGTCAGCAATGCCTAAAAAGCTTTGGAAAGATCGTTAAATTCCGTAAAAATTTTGTAATTCTTTAAGTCGTTTATAGTCCTCTGAAACACTCAAATCCTTTAAAATCTGTTGCAATCTCGTTTATGGTAAACATAATTGATATATTGCCAATATATCGAGTAAAAAATATTAAATCTTCTGAGATTTTCTTACATTTGAATGGTGTGGGCTTCGTTTCATAAATAAATAATTTTAGCAACCAAATAGCTTTTTCAAAAATGGATTCCTTCAGGTGTTACTCAAAATATTGAACATATCGTACTCTCCCGTTTCCCGGAATAGAACATTTCAGTCCGGCAAAATTTGTCTTCATTATGACAGTTTGTATGTAGCTTGAAATGAACCTTCCTAATTTCATGATAAAATATTGTACTCTGTATGTAAATCTTTAAAAAAAAAACTTGCCGGAATAGAAAGTTCGTTTACGATCAAATGTTCCGGATTAGAAAATTTAAGTCCCGCAAAATTTGGCAGAGGTCAATTGTATTGACTTTCGACCAAGTATTGACATAGTACTCGACCTCATTAAAATATCTGTAAACCCTAGATCTCTCTGAGTGAAGAAGAAAGAAGCAATCAAACAGTTCTCAATAACCTAATGACACTGAAAGAGCTCACACAAAAATATCCAAGTATTCCCTGGAAAGAATACTTCATCACAATTCTCAAATCGGCGTTTGTAATTGATGACTATGAAATAATAAAAGTGAGCGTGCCTACTTTTTTCGAAAAATTCGAAATATTGATGAAGGAAACTCCAAAAAGGGTGCTGGCTAATTACCTCGGTTGGAAAGCAGTTGATGAAAGTGCACCTTTCCTAACTGATAAAATTAAAAACCTTCAAATAAATTTTTTAAATGCATTCTCTGGTCCAACTGAAAGGCCAGCTAGATGGAAGGAATGCCTCCAGATGACGTCTATCAATCTACATGTGAGTATTGGTGCTTTATATGTCAGGAAGTACTTCACAACAGAATCTAAGAAAAGTGCAGAAGAAGTAGCAGTCGATATTGCAGAACAGTTGAAGAGGATTCTAAAAGAGGTGAGAGTTTATCATAAACTATATAAAACTTTAGTTTTGGAAAGACAAGTAGGATGGAAAATCATAAACCGAGACAAAAATGAAATAAATTGTTTGTAATGGGGAAAAGAATAGGAGATAATATAAAGGGGAAAGGGCAAACAGGCTCTCAGAGATGTTAAGATACCAACAAATGAAAAAATTTCGCAATTTTCACCCAAAAATTTTACATAGTCGTCAAAAAAGTTAAGAGATGAAAAAGTCGAAATAGATTCAGAAAAAACCCTGACAAATTGAAAGAGACACATACTTGTATGAACGCAAAAGAGTGGTTAAAACCATAACCGATGGTCAAAAAATGCTACCACGTGGACTTTTGGGGGTGAAAAAAGTCCAAGTGGACTAGGATAGTCCATTTTTTTTTAATCATCATGCATATCGCCCCTGAATTTGTTCGGATCCACACAAATATAACTTTGTTTTTTTAAATTGTACTCAAAGGTTCCGCTAGCCCCATAAAGTTTAACACTTATTTCCCATAAGAAAAAAGACGTTTTTTTTTAAATTTTATACAGTATCGTCAATATTAGGGGAATCAAGGTAAAACTAGATATTTCTTTTCATGATTAGCAATACAATACAAATCATTAACTAGTTTCTAAATATTACCCTTATAAGTCTGTTTTATAGGGTCCCAAAGAAAACCCATAAGTGTAAAATTAGGTTTTGCGAGTTTATGGCGCTAATTATGATTTTTTACCGGTTTTTTAAATACAAATTGTTCCTAATGCCTAAAATACTACATTATACTGATAATAAGATGTTTTCATGAATTGTTCAAACAATTTATTATTGTTTTCAGCAATTTTCTCTTAGAATGGAGTTATAAAGTCGCGGTTTTTTCTAAATTTTTTCAAATAATATTAACTTTTTAGTTAGATCAAGGCAATAATGAATTGAGTTTTGGAGAAATAATTGTTTAACCAATTTATTATTTATAATAATATTCTCCTAGAATAATGCTACAAAAATTACAGTTTTTCTGAAAATTTTCACATTTGGTCCACTTTTAAATGATAGTGAGGTAATAGTTAATCCAAGTTACAAAACATAATTGTTTGAACAATTTATGATTATTTTTAATATGATTCTCTTTAAAGAATGTCAGAAAGTTGCGGTTTTTTCTGAAGTTTTAAACTTTTTGTCCGCTTTACACTTAAAGCGAGGTAATAATTAATTATATTTAACAAATATAATTATTAAACCAATTTATTATGGTTCATAACTATCTTCTCTTAGAGTAATGCTAGGAAGTTGTGGGTTTTTCTGAAATTTTGATCTTTCCTTTTGACTTTTTGGTTAGAAAAAAATGATAAATATTCATTTGAAGAAAAAAGCTCTTAGTAACTACACTGGAACCTGAAATTAGGACCGGTTGCTGGCACTGTTCGCCGTGACCTTGGCCATAAGTAAAGGGAATCCAAACGTAAACAGTCAGTGGCGTGTGAACCATTTGCAACAATTCTCGGAAGGACGTAAACTCGGTGGCCATAATTTCAGGTTCCAATGCACTTCAAGGAAAATTTACATTTGTAATGTGATCCATATAGAAAATGTGAAGAATATTTCACATATTTGTTTTATTTCTGAAAAATATATTCACATAAAAGAAAGATTAATAAAAAAATCATTCACTCTGTTGCTTATTTATTATTTGTTCATAGCTAAAAATCCGAAGAAAAGTTAAAAATTTTAGAAATAACCGTAATTTTCTAGTAATTAGGTAAGAGAAGATAGATATGAACAATAATAATTTGTTTAAACAATTATGTTTGTTAAATTGCAATAACTGTAAGTTCCTAGCCTCACTATAGTAGAAGATGGTTATAAAAAATAATAGTTTGCTTAAACAAACATTTTTGTTACATTTCATTGATTATTACCTTGCTCTAACTAAAAAGTGGACAAAAAGTAAACAATTTTAGGAAAAAAGCGCAAACTTCTAACATTATTGAAAGAGAATAAACATGATTCAAAATAATAATAAATAGTTTTAAAAATTATGTTTGCTAACTTGAATTAATTATTACCTGACTATAATTAAAAAGTTTACCAAAAGTGGAAAATTTGCGAAAAAACGGCAATTTTCTAGCATTATTCTAAGAAAATATTATTATAAGTAATTAAAAATTGTTCGAACAATTACTTTCGTTAAATTTAGTTGATTATTGCATAATCTAACTGCAAACATTGAAAATAAGTTGCAAAATTCGGGAAAAAACCGCGATTCTTGCTCTATTCTTAGAGAAAATTTCTAGAAACAATAATAAATTGTTTACAAAATTCATGTGAACATCTACTAACTACTAGAAAGAATTATTTTATGTATGACGTGTTGAACTTTATGGGGCTCGAGGAACCTTCAAATATAATTTGTGTCAAAAAAAAACATTTATTTTTATGTGGATTCGAAAAAATTTGGAGGCGATATGCATGAAGCTTCGAGAAAAAAATTTTGAATCACCCTAGCGTAGAATAGGGTGGCCCTTGTTTATACTGTGAACAAAAGTTTTTGAATTTATTCCCTCTTATCTCCTAGTTTTGTTCAAATGCCAGAAAAAGTAATTTCCACTGAATTTAGGCGAAATCGGTTAATATTTACCCGTGTCCCAAAGACCATGAAGTTTTCCATTGATTCAGTATGGGAAAAAGGTAACTTCTTCCTAATGTATGATTTACACGCCATATATATACCATTAAACCATTTCCCTTTCAGGGTAGGCGTGACACTACCCGATTCGGGTAGTGTTTCTAGGTTTTTCTTGTAGTTATAAATAACTACAAGTGTGGGCTCACCACACCCACGATGTGCCAACAGCACTCATGTCAGTATTCTTGAATGGTGACCCATCCAAGTACTAACCGCGTCCAACGCTGCTTAACTTCAGTGATCTGACGAGAACTGGGTTTTTCAGCGTGGTATGGCCATAATTTTGAATATTGTAGAATTTTTAAACTCTCTTATGGGGACCCCCGTAAGAGGGTCTTGCCTCTTATGAAGATCCGCCATAAGTTCTAATTGGCGAACTAATTTTTTATCGTGAAACATTTTTTTTCAAATAAATGGTTTCTTGTGGGGATATGAATGTGAACAATATTATTATTTGCTTCAATAATTTCTGAAATGTCTGAAAAATACTTATACGTTTCATTACATATAGCTGATTCAAGAGAAACCGGAAAAACCTACTACTTAGGCAATTTTTCATCAATCTTAGATATTATTATGTATATTTTTCTTTAATAATGTTTTTTAACCATTTTTCATTGTTTAAACAATAGAAAATTGTCTACATGAATTTTTGTCTCTAAAAATATGTAAAGCGCAGCAAACTATCGTCGTAGATTTCCAGACGCCAACAGTAACATTTCAGTAACAGTAACATTTCTTCATGTCTCTTACTTACTCCTAATTTTGTTTCAGGTCGACTGGATGGACGAAAAAACAAGGACGAGTGCTCTGGATAAACTTGAATCTCTGAAAATCTTCGTCGGATATCCTGATGAAATTCTTGATGACAAGATTGTCGAAGAATACTACAAGACTTTAGAAATAACCCCGGATGATTACCTTCAAGCATATGGAAACCTGACCATTTTCATGCCAGACCATTCTTTCAGTCAATTGAGGAAGCGTGTAGACAAATCAGATTGGCCATGGATATCCCGCAGTGACACTTCTAATACAAACGCTTACTATGATGATCATTTAAACAATATTGGTGGGTCTATTTCATTGATAGATTTTTGCAAAAATCTAAAACAGTTTTGGGACAAAATTTCATGGATTTAAAAATAATTTTTCGAGATTTGATCACATGAAATTTCTTTTTTATTAGTACTAACGCATGCTATCCGTCCACTAACTGGATGACCTATTAAAAATTGTCCTTGACTGTGAAAGACGATAACATCGCACAGTTGGGTGAAATCGGAAAACGAGGTTCAAAATTACATTTAGAACGCAATTATGCACCGATCTTTGTTTTTTTTTTATTCAGGACCAAATTTTTGAGAAAATGGTGAGAGTAGATTTTTCATTGTTTTTGTTTATTTATTTTTTATGTTCATGCAAAGAGCGAAAAAAATGTCAATTTTTGAAATTCTTTTTTATCTTCTAGACAAAATGTTTCTTATATTTCTCTGTCCTTGGATTTAATACACAGGGGTATATGAAATATAAACAAATTTTACCTTGCAAAGTTAATGGTTATAAACAAATTTTATTAACCATTACTCGACATTAGGGGTTATTTGTCGTCAAAGTATATTTCTGTTCTGAAATCGCTTGCTTTCATTGTGAGAATGATACGTGGTCATACAAATTAAAGATTAAATGTTATTTGTTTATTTTGTAAACGAATTATTTAAACAAATGCACAATTTGGGCGTTTTTAAGGAAAATACATTGTTTTTTCTTCTGAATTTGCTGAAATTATATTGTCAATGGCGTTTTCTGAAAGAAATTTTGCAACCCATCAATATTTGTTCATTTTATCAAAAAATTATATGAACAAATGCACATTTGGGGCGATTTTAAGCGAAAATGAACCATTTTTTTCTTTTAACCTTGCTAAAATTATATTGTCAATAATGTTTTCTGAACAATTTTTGCCACCCATCAATATTTGCTTATTTTATACACAAATGCACATTTTGGTCGTTTTTAAGTGTAAATATATTGTTTTTTCTTCTGACTTTGCTGAAATTATATTGCCAATAATGTTTTCTGAAAAAAATTTTCCATGCATTAATATTTCCTTATTTCATATACAAATTATATAAATAAATTCACATATAAGGCGCTTCTGAGCGAAGATATTGTTTTTTCTTCTGATCTTCTTGAAGTTATATGGCCAATGATGTTCTATAGAAAAATGTTGCCAATCATCGCTAATCGTTTATTTTATAAACAAATTATATGAACAAATGTACATTGCAGATATTTATAGGCAGAAAGGAATCGTTTTTCTTTAATTATTTTTAAAACTTTATTGGCAATGAATTGCCCAGATGAATTTTTGTTATGCCTCACTATTTGTTTATTTAAGAAACAAATTAGGTAAAGGAATGCACATTCTAGGCGTTTCTAGCAGAAAAAATCGTTCTTTCATCTAGTCTCGTTAAAATTATATTTTGAATGATGTTCTTTGACAAAATTTGGTGATGAAATGAAATTCGTAAAATTTATAAAGAATTTATATAAAAAATACTCATTATAGGCGTTTATAACCAGAAAAACGATTTTGTGTCTTGTAGTCTTGTTGCAATGTTAAAATGAACTCTTGTCAAACAATAGAATTTATAAAATTTATAAACAATTTTAACAAATACACATTCGTCAAGATCAGAAGAAAAAATTATATCTGTTTGCTCAAAAACGCCTTATATGTGAATTCATTTATATAATTTGTTTATAAAATGAGCAAATAATAATGCATGGCGAAATTTTTTAAGAAAAAATCATTGGCAATATAATTTCAGCGAGGCCATAAGAAAAAACGATTTTTTTTTGCCTAAAAGCACCGGAAATGTACATTTGTTTGCATAATTTGTCCATAACATAAACAAATATTGATTGGTGGCAACAATTTTCTGAAAAAACATCATTGCTAATATAATTTCAGCAAGGTCAGAAGGAAAAACGATTTCTTTTCGCCTAAAAACGCCAAAAATTACATTTGTTTATAAAATAAACAAATATGAATAAGTGGCAAAAATTTTCCCAAAAAACATCACTGGCAATATAATGTTTGCAAGGTCAGAAGAAAGAACGGTTCTTTTCGCTTAAAAACGCCCAAAATGTGCAGTTGTTTATATAATTTGTTTATAAAATAAACAAATATTGCTGAGTGGTAAATTTTTTTCCGGGAAACATCATTAGCAATGTAGTTGCAACAAAGTCGGAAGAAAAAAGTTTCTTTTCGCCTAAAAATGCTCAAAATGTGCATTTGTTTATATAATTTGTTTATAAAATAAACAAATAACATTTAATCTTGAATTTTAATGGACAAGTATTATCCTAACGATGAAAGCAAGCGATTTCAGAGCAGAATTTTGCTTTCAAGGGACGAGAAATATTTAAAAAATTTTGCCTAGAAGATAAAAAATGAAATTTAAAAAATTGAAATTTTTTTCGTTGTTAGCATTAACATAAAAATTAAATAAAAAAAATAAGAAAAATTTTCTCTGAACATTTCGTGAAAAATTCAGTCCTGAATTTTTTAACAAAAAAATCTAAAATCGGTGCAGAATTGCGTTCTAAATGTCATTTTCAACCTCGTTTTTCGATTCCACCCAACTGTGCGTCGTCCAGAATGGAGATAAATAATATATTGTGCTACAAGTGTGGAAAGTAGGCAGTTCCACAAGAGTGTGAAGTTTGCTGTACGAGCCAGAGGCGAGTCCTAGGCGAGTTGGAGGCGAGTTGTAAACTATAAGTGTATACTTCACAAAAGTTGCAACTGCCTACTTTCAGCACTTGTTGCACACGATATTTTTTGTAACAATTGCAGGAAATTTTCGATTTGAGAAACAATGAAAACAAATTTTCCGGAAATTTATGTTAATTTTGGAAAATTTATGCTAAAATTACCGAAAATTTTCCGTGAATTTGTATATTACCGAAAATTTCTGGAAATTTAAGGTTTCCAAAGCTTTTTCGAAAAAATCCAGAAATTTCCGAAAATTAATGGAAAATTACTAAATTACCGGAAATTTCAGGTAACTAAAAATTTTGGAAATTTTCGGTAATTTATCGGTAACACAGGCCGACAAAATTTGTACCCAAAGACCGGACTATGTGACCTCGAAGGATTTTGGTGTCCTGAAAATGAATCCGTTGTCTAAATTTTTCCTATACGTCAGGTTTTTGAGATATCATAACCTAAACGTGCAAGAATGGCTTTTTTTAGCCATATTTGAGGCAATATAACATAATCAGCAATTTTTGTACTTAAAACTGCCGATCATCTCGAACCGATATGGCTAAAAAAAGCCGTTTTTTCACTTTTAGGTTAGGATATCTCAAAAACCTGACGTATAGAAAAAATTTTAATAACGGAGTTATAACTTGAGTTTATCCACTCACTAGTCACTACTAACAATCAGTCTGTCAAGCGTCAAATCATAATGAAGTGAGGTTATGATTCCGGCAGTCCTGGAAAGTAAATCTGAATCGAAATGCGCAAGCGCGACAGCAAGAAAAAGTAATCTGGCTTGAACTGCGCAAGCGCAGCAGGTAGAAAAAGTAATCTTGCTCAAAGAGCGCAAGCGCAGCAGCTAGAAAAAGTCTTTTTATAACTGCTTTTTACTACGGTTTTGAAATTGGTCACTTCCCGCACGCAATACATGCCTCGAAAAGCGAACATTTCGTGCGTGTGTTACAAAAAATAGTTTTTACAAAACCGTTGGAAAGCTTGGCTTAGCTAACGCTTGGCAGGAGCTAAGGATTGAAGCACAAAATTCCTTCAAAAATCTGAATTTTGTTTTTCTCTGTCTCAAGTGGCAATCCAATACGCACAAGTCCTAATTATTTCAGCTAGGGCTCATTTAACGCAGAATTTATCAAGCTGTACTTCAATGCAAAATATATTTTTATCTGTATTCTGGATGGCGCTATCTCCCTACGAAGTCAAGGCTAATTCTTTATAGGTCAACCAGTTAGTGGAACGAGACTATCCGTAGATAGTGGATAAGGTTTGAAATTTAGAACATTTGTTTATTTATATAATTATGTAATATTTATTCCCATTTGATAGTTATTCCTGCCGGAATTCTACAAGACATTTTCTTCAATAAGAATAGTCCTCAGTACCTGAACTACGCTGCGATTGGTTCATTTGTTATTGGAAATATAATGACTAGACCTTTTGATACTGATGGCAGACAATTTGATAAAGATGGAAACCTTAATGATTGGTGGACTTCAGAAACGCAAACCAAATTTCACCAGAAAGCTGCTTGTATTATTCAACAGTACGATAATCATACAGTAAAAGATGGCGGCGTGAAGGTTTGTATTTTATGCTGAATTCTTGAAAGAAAATTATTTAAGTACATCAGGCTATTCTATCACAAGATAAGCTATATAGGATAATTCAGATGAAAAAGATATAGATTTTTGGAAATAAATTTGAGAATACAAAACTTTGATGAAAACAGTAAGCCCTGTTTACACAGGGAATAGAATCTCTTTCTATCCATTCCTCATCCAAAGACTTCATCCCTCTCTGCCATTTTCTTAGTAATGATTTAATAAATAAATTTCAATACTTCTTAATTTGAACTTGTTATGAATTGATGAATGATACTAAACAATGTTTCACAATTTTTAGTTGAATGGTACACAAATGGTAGGGATAAACGTTGCAGACAACGCAGGCGTAAAAATGTCCTACCTAGCCTATCAAGATTGGATGAAACGTCACGGCCCCGAACCCAATTTGCCTGTATTGAATTATTCCCAATCACAGCTTTTTTGGATCCAAGCAGCTATCACACAATGTGCCAGATACTCCCCACAGTTTCTGAAAAACTTCGAATCCGACGATGCATCAATCAGTACATTGGATTTTCCACCAGAATTCAGAGTCACGGGTGTATTTGCTAATAGGCCAGAATTTGCAAAAGACTTCAATTGTCCAGAGGGTTCAAAAATGAATCCAGTTAACAAGTGTTCTGTATGGTAAATCTTAAAGAAAGCTGTAAAATATGACAATCGTATTGTAGAAATTAAGTCCACTGTACTATACACGGGTTTTACTGCGATTTTCCTTGTGTACTAAAATAACAAAATATTTTGGGTGAATACTGGTACAGACATTGAATGAAGATGGGCGCAGCCGCTAAGTTGTTGAATCAGTAGATTCATTTTTTGGATAATTTAGTGAATTTAATTAAATTTAATGTATGGTATATCCCATACTGAATTATATATTCCACTTAACAGTGATTCTACGAATGTCCTGTTTTAAATAAGATACTATTGTAAATATAGATGAGAAAATAAAGTTTCTATTGAAATTTCTGGAAATTCAGAAAAAATTAGACACCGAATTTTCGACTTTTTCCATGCAAAATAATTTACGATTTTTCAAAGAAAATCAAAATTTGATCAAAGTATTACTCCACTGAGTCAGAAAAAAATTATTTGAAAAATTCGCTGTCACAAATGAACTTCTAGTTGAGCAAAATTTAATTCTTTTATTATTCTTAATACTAGAAGTCAATGTAAATATAAATATAAAGAATAAATTTTCTATAACCTTTTCCTATATAGATTCAGTAACAAGCATCTAATTTTAAGATCTTAAGTGAAGAAAATTTTGTGATAAATGAATAAAATATAAATAATGTATACATGTGCAAGAGATTATTAGTTTATTAGTTATTAAAAATTCTCGAAATTACTGAAAAAAAAGATATATATTTCAATTTTAAATTAAAACTTATTTGCAGTCATTTTGTCATTATTTAAAAATAATAATCATTACTAGAAAATTTATTTAATTCTTTTCTAGTAATTAATAACTAAAGAAATTAGCAATATGTGAAAAACAATACTAAATTTCACTCAATAAAAGAAATTGTAACTTTAAAGAACCGTTTGAAACATTAAATAAATTGAAGACGACGCGAAACTTACAATTCAGTTACTCCTATAATAATTCAGTAAAGAAACAAAATTTTGAAAACATCTTAAAATTTATGACAGGTTTAATGAGGATTTCTTATTAGAAAACTAAAATTTAAAGAATCTTGGATTAATCTTATTTACTTTTTCCAAACATTTGTATATCTACTTTTTGCCCACAATTTTATTTTTGATGTCTCTCTTAAGAAAGTAATTGCTATTTACACAAATTGTGGGGTTCTACAATATTGAATGTCGTTGACAAAATAAATACTTCTTTTCTTAAAGAAAATTTTAAAAGTTTTCTAACTTTCACGATGCATTTCGATGCACCAAATTCGTAGAGATTTCTTAGTAAATGTTAATTATTGGATTAGTGAAGTAAAATTATTAACTTAAACCTTTCATTATGGAAAAGGGTACCCTTTTTACGGATCAGGAAAATTCTTTGAAGATAAGCATAAGGATAAGGAATTTTTGTGTAGCTTATTTGAGTAACATGTTCGTTTTGCAACACCGCATAGTTTTATAAATCTCGATAAAAGCGCTACGGATTTGAAAATTGCCGGTCTGAGATGAAAAGTTGATTTGAGTTTATAATTATTACTCTATTAACTTTTTTCTAATTTATGTTTTTTCATCAGACAAGTATGTATTTTTATTACTAAGCATGAAAAACTGAAAAAATGCATTCCCCAAATTCAATTACTTTTTGAGAAAAATATCTTCGTAAGTTGGGCGAATATTATTGGCACTGTTTGAAACTTTGATGAAAATTATATGCTTTATAATTGGAAATTGTAAAAATAAATGAATTCAAACTTGAAAAGTTAAAAATTAAGCATTTTCAAACTTTGTTTAGAAATTGAATATTCAAAAAAAAAACTAATCATTAAAAATAATTGATGTTTAAACAAATAGAAATTGCTTCAACAATTATCATTGAGTTAAAAAATCTATGAATTAGTTTAAATTAACAGAACTTATTGAAAAAATAGCAAAAAAAGTTCTTATCCCTTTTTTCTGTCAAAAGTTGCATCAAAACAGTTATAAATTTTTTAACAATAAATATATAACTAAAATAAAGTAATTAACTCTTTACATTTTGAATTGGGCCAAGGCAACTATATGGTTGAAAATTCCTATTTTTTGTTGAAAGTTCGTATTTTTGGTAAAATATCAAATTTTTAGGTAGAAAGTGCAACCGTTTGGTGAAAAATGCATCTGCTTTGATTGAGTATTCAACCATTTTATGGGAAATTGGTCCTTTTTTATTCAATTTCAGATTTTTCGATTTAAAATTAAAATGTTTTTTTATATAAAGTATCAACTATTACATTTTTCATTGAGAACTCAACTTTCTTCGTTGAAAATTCAACTACATGTTTGAAAGTTTAACTACTTTGTTAATTAATAAAAAACATTAAGATTGTCCCTCGCCTAACTTCTAACGTTATTTTTTGAATAAGTTGTGGGAAGGGGGGATTATACGGACCATAAAAAAAGTAATTTTTAGTTTGAAAAATAAATTTTCATCAAATAGTAAATCCAATTTTCAAGTCAAAAAGAAACATTTTCACAAAGTTTAAACAAAAGGAAATAATTTGTCACCAAAAAAAGATAAATTAAAAAAAAAATATCTAAAAAGACGAATTTTCAACAAAATGCATGAATTGCTTTAAATATTTCTAAAAATAATGTATGTTTGATAATATTTGGTAAAATATAACAATTTATATTCTCATAAACAAATTAGATGTACAAATTCCAAATTTTGAAAGTTTAAGTACTATGAATTCGTTCTTTCCATTTAAATAGCTTGAGAATAAATTAAAAGGCTAAGTTAGTAAAAAAAAAGAAATAAAAGTGTATTAATCAATATTTTGAGAAACAATTATTCATTGCAGAGTATTAATAATGAAATATTCCAGGAATTTTCACTGAGTAAATCTTAGCATGCAGTGTTATTATTCATTCTCAAGCTATTTGGTTTAAGAAATCGATTTTTTTCTACGTGTTAATGCCCAAAATTTTTAATTTGTTTATCTAAAATTTTTATAAAAATTTAAATTGTTATATTTGACCAAATATTATTGAAGATATATTATTTTTTGTAAAAGTTGCAGCAATTCAGAAAATTGAGGGAAATCAAACCCCGAAAGTACGTCAAATTAAAATATTATTTTACAAACACTATTTACAACAATGGTTATTCTCAACTTTTCAATTATATTCGTGATTAAAGGTAATTCTTACATTATTATGTACATTGAATCAGCCTAGTTGTACAATATTTTTAAAGTCAAAGCCATAAAGGGTATGTATGTATGTATACCATTAAGCCATTTCCCTTTCAGGGTAGGCGTGACACTACCCGATTCGGGTAGTGTTTCTAGGTGGATAGTTTTCTTGGAGTTATAAATAACTACAAGTTTGGGCTCACCACACCAATAATATGCCAACAGCACACAGTATTCTCGAATGGTCACCCATCCAAGTACTAACCGCGCCCAACGCTGCTTAACTTCAGTGATCTGACGAGAACTGGTTTTTTCAGCGTGGCATGGCCGGGTAATTTATTTTAAATTGAAATCGCTAAAAATATGAATAATATGTAAGATAGTAAGTTTAGTTAATTTTTAAATCAGTAGCGTGTAAATTCTATAAATTTCAAATTCTATGTGTGTGAAACTGAATTCTTTTAGATGGTACAATTATTTTATTTCAAATTATAAAATAAAAGTTGAATGATTTGAAATGTATAGAAAAATTTCCAAGACGAATTGTGATGGGATTCAAGATAACTGCCATTTTTGTAAGATTCCTAAAAAATATAAAATGATTTTTTTTTAAATTAATTTTATAAGAATATTTGGAAAAATGTTAAAAAATTATTCCAACTCTTTAAAAAATATCTCGAAGATTTTGAGGCAATTTTTGTTCATGTGGAAAGATTTTTTAAAATTTGTAGGAAAAATTTGAACCGTTTTAAAAGATGTTTAGAATTTTCGAAAAAAATGTTTTGGAACGTAATGTTTTTGGAGGTGATGTGACCTACTTTCATATAGCTCATATAGTTTTGATTAAAAAAACAAATTAAAGGCTAAAAACTTATTTTACTTACAAAAAAGTATTTCTTATTTATTGATAAATAAGCTCTAAACAATCAATATTGAATAATATGTACCCGTAAATAAAAAAAAATTGTGAAAATTAAGTTTTTGATGAATTTTGTTCTACAAGAGGACACAGATTTTTATATGTTTTAATTTTCAAAAAGTGCAAGTGTTCCTTTGCTGCATGTTCTATATCGTTTTAGTTTTTGTTCTTTTCGCTTTAATAACTTTTTATTATTTAGTAATTAGAGTGTCTCAGGTAGTAAGGTAACTAAATTGCATTTAATAAGACATAGTTGAAAATATTTGGAAAAATTGTGTCACATGGGCGAGGGGAGGGCTAAAAAATAGGTCAAAAACCATTTATGTAATTTATAGATGGCCCCTTATAGGACAAAATACGATTATTTACGTTTTAGGAGGTTTACCTGTCACGTGATTCTATTTTGCCTTTCGAAAAAAAATTGTTATACAATTCACAATTAGTTTCTCATCAAATAAACGTAGTTTAGAGATTGTCCCCCGAACTAAAAAAAAATTTTTCCAATTGAGCGACTCTCACGGTGGGCAACGATGGAACTAAGTTTAAAAGTTTTTGCACCTCCTGATTTTTTTGTTCTCATTATTATTATGCCTTACGATCATTTTGAGAACATAAGAAACAATCGTCGAAGCCGTTTTTGAAAAAACTCAATTTTCAATGATTTTTGTGGACGGGCGAGGCTTAAGTATAGTTTTGTGAACAAAACGCTAAAGTGATAAATTTTTGGGATAAACTCTTTATTTTGCCACCTTGAAAAGGGATTTATATGTCGAACATCTTCCGATAATCAAACACTTGAAAATGTTTCAAAAGAGGTGAAAGAAGTAAAAAAAAAAATCAAGCTTGCTTGTGCTGTTGGTAGCTATATCTTTTTAAACTATTGAAGTCGTAATGTTTGATTTTCTTTAGATTTGCAGAGAATCGTAGACCATGCCTAAGCATTAGGATGCAACTGAAAGGCGAAATTTTCAAAAGACTGCATTTTTTAACGTTATTCATTAACGTTATTCATTGCCAACGGCGATACCACGCTGAAAAAACCAGTTCTCGTCAGATCACTGAAGTTAAGCAGCGTTGGGCGTGGTTAGTACTTGGATGGGTGACCATTCGAGAATACTGCGTGCTGTTGGCCCATCGTGGGTGTGGTGAGCCCACACTTGTAGTAGTTATTTACTACAAGAAACTATTCACCTAGAAACACTACCCGAATCTCCAGAAAACTATACTAAATAACCCTCTACAAAATAAAGAATTCAGTTTTTGCAAAAACGGATCAAAAGATTGTTTTCATGATGATTTTTAAATAAGCGTAAGGTATCATAGTAATAAGAACAGGAAAAACCCGGAAGGTTCAAGACCGATTGAGTTGAGTTGGATTCGGCTTGCCAAACTCTATTATCTGATGTAAGTTACATTATGTACTTTCTAGGAATTTACTTTTAGAATATTTTATTTTTTGGAAAGGTTAATAGAGTCAACTAGCTGCAAATTCAATCTCTGGTGCTACCCTTCAATTGTATGTATAATTTTATGGTGGACATTTTATGAACACTCTGCTTCCTTATAGAGGAAGCATCAATGATTTTTCATCAACAAATTTAATTAATACTGTAAATCAATTAATTCGTCTCGAATCAAAGTGTCTTCTATTTTTGCATCAACTTTGAATTATGCTAGTGGCAGAATTTTTACTGTGAAAAATAATTTTTGAATATTACAAATGACTATAACTTCTTCTTTATTCATAATGTGCCACCTAAGAGTTTACATGACTTTCATTTCTTACAACACTTCCTTCTACATGTGGCTAGATGAAAAGGGATGGGAAAGAGTAAGGCGAAGATTACCGAAAGGTTACAAATAGCAGGTTCAAAATGCAAAGAGGAAGAATAAAAAAGGCAGAGCAGTGGAAGGAATGGTGATGGAAGTAAGGAACGAATGTATAACAGAGAAGGATAAAAATGAGTTGAAAGAATATAAAGAAGGATTAATAGTAGAAGAGATAAATATGGGAGAAGAGAGGTGGAAGATAGTGGGGGTTTATGTGAACAGTGATATGCAGGAGAAATCGGAGAAGATGAGAGAACTGATGGAAGAAAATAAGCAGGAGATTAGGCTTATAATAGGAAAAGATTTTAATGGGAGAACAGGAGATAGAGGAGAAAGGAAATGGGATGGAGAGCGGGGAAGAAAAGCCAAAGACAAGATACTGAATGATTATCGAAAGAAGTTGTTAGAAAGCCTAGGGGAGATGGGATGATTTATCCTAAACGGAAGTATGGACGTGGGACGAGGAAGGGAAATATACACGTTCAGGAGGAAAGAGGGGACCGGTAATTGATAGTGTGACAGTGGACGACGAGGTAAGAGAAAAGGTTAAGAAACTAGAGTTATGGAATTACATAGATTCGGATTACTTACCCATAATGGTGACAGTAGAGGGAGAGATGAGTAATAACAATGAGGCTGAAAAGTAAGCAAAAGTAAAAAGAGCAGGTAGAGGGAATTGGTCAATGAAAGGTAAAGTACAGTTTAAAGGAAAAGTCAGGAATATCAAAATGGGGGAAGGAAATGTAAACAGGGGAATGGAAACAATGATGGGACAAATAAAAGTAGTATTAGAGTGCAAAAGCAAGAAAGAAGTTAGTGAAGGAGGGGATAGAAGTGGATGGGATGAGAATAGTAAACAGAAGAAGAAGGAAGTGAAAAGGGAATTAAGAAAATGAAGAAAAGGGACAAGTAGTGGAGAAGAATATAGGAGGAAAAATAAGGAGTATACTGAGTTGTGTAATAACAAAAAGGGGAGGAAAATAAAAGGTTTGAAGTAGAAGCGGAAAAGGCTAGGACGGAAGAAGAGGTTCGGAAGTTGGTAAATAGAGAGAGAAGGAGAAGGAAAAGAGTAAACCAGGATATTGAGATGGTAGAATGAAAAAAATATTTCATGGAATTACTAGGAGGGCTAGAGAGGAAAGATAGGAAAGGAGGAAAAGATGTGGCAAGGATGTCCTCTGAGCCCACTTTTATTTAATATATTAATATCAGACTTGGAAGAAGAAATGAAGAGAAAAGGGTGGGGAGGAGTTAGGAGAGAGAACGAAAAGATATATACAGTGGCATACGCAGACAATATAGTGTTGATGGCAGAGGATGAAGAAGGGATGGCGGGGTTAATTACAGGATTAAAGAAATACTGAGGTGGAAAAAATTGAATTTAAATGTAGAAAACACAAAGATAATGAGGTTTAGAAAAGGAGGGTGAAGGAAGAAAGAATGGATGAGGAGATGGAAGAGAATTGAATTAGAAGAAGTAAGACAGTTTACATAAGTATTTGGGTTATACCTTGCAAGCAAATGGAGATCATAGAGCTCATATAAAAGAAAGGATAAAAAAAGCAGCAAGGGTAATGAAACAGATATGGGGAATAGGAAAAAGAAGGTTTAAAAAAATTGGAGAAGGAGAATCTTGTTATTTAACCAATTAACTGGTAGGCTCGAAATCGACATTGTGTGCCAATACTGGTAGAAGCAAATAATTCCGTATTCACCATGAAAGTTCATTTCCTAGGGGTTTTTTAGGTCGCTGATGGCGAATTCGAGGTCAAAATTGAGAAATTCAAAAGGGCGGATCTAATATGGAGGACTAAAATGCAAAAATCACCTGACTTGAATGAAAGGTCGTACTAAAGAGTTTTTTAAGTCGCTGATGACAATTCTACTACATTATCAGCTATTTTGAATTTTTCAGTTTTGACCCAGTATTCTTCATCAACGACCAAAAAAACCACTTAGTACTGACTTTCATTCAAATCACGTGACTTTTTTGCATTTTAGTTTACCATATTGGATCCGCCATATTGAATTCGCCATTTTGAATTTCTCAATTTTGACCCTGAATTCGTCATCAGGGACCAAAAAAACTAAGGCATACCAATTTTCCAAGTGCGCATATATGCGTCATTACCAGTTTTGTCACGAATTGTTTCTGCGCATATATGCGTCATTACCAGTTAACTGGTTAAAACGCTGGTATGGCCGCTATTAGGTTATGGAGCAGAGATATGGGGATGGAAAGAAAGGAAAGAGATTGAAAGTTTGCAAGAAGGGTATATAACATGCACGCTAGAGGTAGACTGGAGGACGCCGGGATATATGGTGAGAGAAGAAGCGCAAAGGGATAAATTTGAGTACTACAGCGGGAAAGAGGGCATGGAATTTTGAGACAAAGCTGAGGGAAGGAACGGGAGGGGAGTTAGCGAAAAAGTGTTTGATGGAGGTAGAAGAAAGGAGAGGCAGGGCGATGGAATTGACAAGATGGGAAGAAAAAAGAAGGAAAATCTTTATTGCTAGAGATATAAAAGACGGGACGGGAGTTATCTATGAAGAGGTGGAAAAAAAGGATAGGGAAAGACAATTAATAGAAAGATGGTGGATGATTGAGGAATCAAAATATAAAACATGCTATGAGATGATAAAAAAGGAAGGAGTACCAAAGTATTTCGAAAAGGGATGGGGAGAGAAAAGATGGACCAGAATAGCAAGATTTAGATTGGGAAACGAGGTAAGAGCAGGTGTGTATTGGGAAAAGAAAGAGAATAGGAAGTGCAGAATCTGTGAATGGGAAAAGAAAACATCGGAGCATGTATGGGAAGGATGTAGGAGAGGAATGGAAGATAAAGGAAGCTGGCAAGAGAATGTGGTAAAGATTCTAGGGGAGGATGGTTTGGGGGAAGAGTGGATGAAGGAGTTAGAGGGTGTATAGGGGAGCAAATGAGAAAGAATGAGAGCATGGATGCAAACAAATGTCAAAATGGAGTTACAACAGAAGTGAAAGAAAAAGGAAACGGAAGTCGCTTAAATTAGAAGAGTAAAGATTTGTAAGTAATTGTTATGTAATAGCTCTCTCTCTATCGCTTGCACTCTCGCTTTCGGTCGTTCACTCACTCCTTCGCCGGCACGTCCCAAATTGCACTATAACTTCCTTACTGTTTAATAAAATGTAATAAGTCAATTGATGTGTCTCAAATAAGGGATTCTCTTTCATTGTTACATTAACTTCGAATTATGTTAGTAAAAAAAGTTAAATTATAGAACTGATTTTCAAAATATTATAAATGACTATAGCTTCCCTAATTTGAATGAAACTTATTGATACCTTGGGTGAATCAATTCCCTTTCAAGCCAAGTAATGTTATTATTCTTACGTCAACTTCAATTTATGTTAATCGAAAAAGTTTCAAGAAAAAAGGGCAACGTCCACACACAAAGGGACAAAAGAGGACCTCACTTTCTCACATTATCTAACAGGTTAAAAAAGATAAAAGGGTTAAGGAGAATAGGAACAAACTAAAATAAAGAAAGTTTGTATCTTTAGATATCTTCAAGACCGTGGCTATGGGTACTGGAATTTTTGTATAAACAGCCAGATTGTTTCGGTGCTAGTAGACACTTCCTACTTTTAATCCATTTCTTTGTGTCTCTCACTTGCTCCTAATTTTGTTTCAGGCCGACTGGATGGACGAAGAAACAAGGACGAGTGCTTTGAATAAACTTGCATCCTTGAAAACCTTTATTGTATATCCTGATGAAATTCTGAATGACAAGATTGTTGACGAATATTACAAGACATTGGAAATAACCCCGAATGATTAGCTTCAAGCATATTCAAACCTGACCATTTTCATGCCAGATCATGCTTTTAGTCAACTTAGGAAGCGTGTAGACAAATCAGATTGGCCATGGCTATCCCGAAGTACAACTGCTGCTACAACAGCTGATTATGATGATCATTTAAACGAAATTTGTGGGTCTATTTTGTTGATAGTTTTTTTGCAAAACTAAATTGGTTATGAGTCAAAATTACAAAAATTATAACGGAGTGTCTCGTCGTCCCGAAATTCGGGATGAGTAGTGAAGTATTTTTCATAACCTTGGCTAGTCGTCCCGAATTTTCGGGACGACTAGTCCATCCCCTTTTCCCACTCCCCAATTTTTCGGGACGACTAGCCACAGCCAAATTATAATATGATCTTTGTGACTTCATTTCATTAAAAATGTTTTTCAACAATACCGTAGGATAGTATCAGATCATTAATCGAGTGACCTAGTAACAATTAGCATTGACTTATAAAATTTGTATAAGCAAACATAACTTCGACATTAAACATAAAAAAGTTTATTCTACCTTGAGATTTTTCTGCATGGCGACGTGATGGCTACCTAAGACATATATTTTAGTGATAAAATCATGTATGGGTCATTCCACAGATTTTTTCAAATTCCAGACAAAATTGTGCTTGTCCGTATCAGCGATTCAACTGGTGATTCTTTTTCGAATAGTAGGTGCCAAAAAACTAAGTATTAGATTTTTCGTATCAGGACTGTACGTGAATTTTTTTTTATTTTTTTTTTTTAAATTAGACTTTTCTTTTCTAACCAGCAAAAATGTAATTCGGGAACGATTAGTTGACCTCGATGAATTTTGATTAACAAATGAAAAGTCTAGTAGATTTGCTTAACTTTGAAATAAATTTCTTTTCATCAATTCGCATTTCCTTAGTTCAAAGAAATATTCATTCCCATCAATGGCACATTCATTTGATACCATGAACCAATAATTTGGTTTAAGATGTATATTTTTGTCTTTAAAAATATTTCTTTGATTTCAAAAAATATTGATATCCAAAAAATAGGCCGTATTTTTCAATGAAACAGTGTTAACTTATTCTTATTAGAATTTCTTTTGCAGAAGTAAACAATTTTTCCAATTTAAAGTTTTACAAATAATCAGGACTTTCTCTTACTTCAGCCAAGTAAAATTCACTTGGTACAATTAACATTTTTCCATGCATGAGTATTACACTATTTCATACACTACACTTTGTTAATTATTTCATATTAATTACAACGTATATTAAAATTCAGATACATTCGTATATTAAAACTAAGTACGTAAGTAGTTTTAAAACATTTTCAACAGCATTGAACGTTTAACTGTTTTTAGTTCAATTTTAGTGTGTGTTTTTTTTTAAATTCAACCACTTGGTTGAAAATACATCATTGGAAGTTGGAAATCGTACTATATGGCTAAAAATTCCACTATTTCGTTGAAAATTTAATTATTTTGTTGAAAATTCAAATATTTGATAAAGTCATTTTTTTTGTCGAAAATTCAAGTTTTTACTGAAAATTCGTCCTTTTGAAGAAAACATTTATATTTTATGGTAGAAAAGGCATCTTTGTTGGTTCAAAATTAACTTTTTTGTTGAAAATTCTGTCGTTTAAAAACTTCGTCTTCTTGGCTTAAAAATTGGACTATTTGTTGAAAAGTTCAAGTATGTTGTTGAAAATTCGTCTTTTCTGCTTAAAAGTTCAACTATTTGGTTAAAAATGACACTCATTACTTAAAATTAATTTGGTCGTGGAAAATTTAAATATTTTTTTAAAAATGCAACTTATTTCGGCATGAAATCTTGAAAATTCAAATCGCTGCCTATTGAATCGAATATGGTATCAACATTAGTATTATTTAAAAGAATTTATTCTTCTATCTTTGTGAAAAATCAACTTCTTTGTCCTCTTTTGAGCCAAAGATTAGTAGAAAATTAATTAATCGATTAGTTGAGATAGTTCCTTATTCAGTTGTGGAAAGCAAATAATTGTTTGACAAAAATCATGAAATTTACTTATCAATGTATATAATATTTTTTAAATATTATAACAATGAAAAACATGAAAAATGGTGAAGTTTAATAAAATAGCACGATAGTATCACATTCCTGACTCTATTTAAACAATAAGAAGTTTATATTGTGACATTGTGAACGTGACGCAGCCTACTTCAATTTCAAAGCGCTTCCTTCTAATTGTTTGAACAAAGTTCAAACAAAATTTATTCCGGGTTTTCATGTGCTAATTTTTAACAGAGTTCAGTATATAATTAAAAAAAAAAATTTCATTCGTATATTTTCCTTATTTCATATAGAAAATGGTAATCATCAAGCAAAATTAGTAAAAATTATTTGTAATTGTAATCATTTTTAATTATTGTAATAATTGTAATGACTTGTGAAAATGATTTATTATTTCAATTGTATAGCCTTTTTCTCATAAAAAAGATACTTTTAGATCTCTCTAAATCAAATTTGGTGAAATTTAACTTACGAGTAAAATTTCACAGATTCGATCCGCGAAAAGTGAGCCACCAAATATTAGTAAAAAAATCCTGATTTGATTAGTCGAGATATTTCATAATTCAATAGCAGAAAGCAACTAATTGCTTGATACAAATAAATAAATTTACTTAGGACTATATATGATAATTAGAAAAAGGTTATAAAAATAATATCGTGTAAAATAAAAATGTCGAATAAAATAACGCGATGGTGTAGCATTCTGAACTCTATTGAAACAATCAGAATGTCATATTGCAAAACTGTAAACGTGACGAGGCCTGTCTCCAATTTACAGAAATTGAATTCTGATTTTTTTAACAAAGTTGAGAAAAATATAAATTTCTTAAATCTTAAGATGACAGGAGATCAATGTGCTTCAAATTAATTAAACACATTCAGGGTCTCCGTGCTCTACTTTTTTTGATTTTCCATAAAAAATTATTCACATAGACAGCTTTTCCCTCGGTTTACATATTTTTATTTAGGAAGAGAGTACCATTTAGTATCTAAAATATTTCATTCTAGTATTTGTTGATAAAAATGAGAGGATTGAATTTGGAGTTTAAAGCTTAAGTCCAATATCCTTAAAAACATAAAATAACGTGTTTTTTAATATTGTTTATCAGTATAATATAATTGCTTCTTGTTCCTATTGATATACGAAATGAAATCGGCTCGAGTATCGGGTTCGCAGCCTGGTCCGATAACACAAAAGCCCAAGCTGACTCGAAAACCCAAACCAGCCCGAAAGTTCAATTAAAAAATTGAAAATATTTCCAGAACATTTTTAAAATTAATGGGTTCTTAAAAATGTTGCACACACCTACTTGTTACTCATAAACTCTCTAGAAATTGAATATGACAATTCATATTTATTGATTCTTTGTAAGAAAAATTAATTTGAACATAATTTTACAAATGCCCCAATCCGAATATGCTTGAACGCTCTAGCTTCAATCTGAATTTAGACGGTCATGATGGTCATGTAATACTCGATATTTTGAAAGTGGAAAAAAATGTTCTAGCCCTAAGAGATCCAAAGTTAGAACCCTCGGAAGCTTACCCTTTTACTCCGATTTCGATATGATTACCGTTTTTAAAGAATATCTCAATCTTACTGCATCCACATATAAAAGTAATTGAAAAGAAAAGAAAGCGCATGCAATTTTTTGCCGATCTATCTATTTCTTAAAGAGAAAAAAAGAATATTTTGCACGTCCGTATGTCCGAATGTATTGCATTAAGAATATTTTCGTTAAGTACTGTATGTAATTACATACGATTTTTACTTTCAAACTATTTAACTTTTATCTTGGGATGCATTGGCAGCAAGCTATTTGTGAAAATCTGCAAGTAGAGCAAAATCAGGGGAAAATGATAAATTCCAAGGTTCATGATTTTAAACCTGTTTGGGCTAGAACTATCCTTTTCAATTTACAAGAAATCTTGTCGGCTTGCATTCATCTGGAGAAAATTTTTATGTGAGATGTATAGGAACCTGAAAATGTGTAGGAAAACTGCAAAATACCATTTTTCAGCAAAAAATCGATATCAGGTAATCGCTGCCAGGCCACACATCAGGACCTATTATAATTAGAACACTTTCTTTTTAGTTTTGTGTCAAGCAAAGAAATTTAGGAGGAATTTATCCAATCGATAAAGCATGTGATGACTGGATGAAATGTAATAATAATAATAATATCAGAAGAGTTCAATTCCGTTCTGAAGAGTTCCTAAGAGTAAGAGTTAGAGTTAAGAGTTAAGATCTAAGAGTTAAGAGTTATAAGAGTTATTCTTCTGCTGCAGTTCTTCTTCTTCTTTTCAGTTCTGAAGAGTTCTCTTAGCTCGGCAAACAAGATCAGGGCAATCAACACCTATGTCATCCCTTTCCTCACGAACTCCTTTGGGCTCATCAAATGGTCGAACACCGACCTCGAACGATTAAACAGAACCATCCGCGTAAAAATGACGAAGCACCGAATGCACTACAGTAATTCGGCGATTGAGAGGGTAGTTTTGACACGACATAGAGGGGGTAGGTGCATTGTAGATGTCAGGAAACTGTGCGGGTCACAAATTATACAGTTGCGAGACTATTTTACCAGCAAGCGAGATGTTACGCTTCACAACACCATCTGTAAAGCGGATCTTGACTACACGCCCGTGAATTTGTCCTCAGAAAGCATAAAGGAATTAGAAACGCAATAGAGGCAGAAAGCCATCCACGGCGAGCACCACAAAACGTTAGATCAATATGAAGTGGATAGTGAGGCATAAAATATATTGGATGAGAAAGGACGTCCTGGATCAGAAACGGAAGGATTCATCATTGCGATTCAGGACAGGGTTGTCAGCACCAGAAATTATCGCAAACACGTATTGCATCAAGACGTGGTTGAGCGGTGCCGATTATGTGGAGATACCAATCAATCCATCGAGCACATTATTGATGGTTGTTGCGTAATGGCTCAAAGAGAATATACACACAGACATAATGATGTGGCCGGAATTATACATCAGCAACTTGTCCTAAACGTAGGACTCTCAACAGAATGGATGATTTTCTATAGATAACATAAGTTATAACGCCCATTTTAGAAAACAAAGATTACATCTTATACTGGGCAGTTACTATCCAAACGGATCATTACATCCGAGCCAATCGACTCGACATCGTGATGTGACAAAAAAAAAAAGGTGGAAGAGTCTACATCATCGACATTGCTTGTCCACTCAACCGAAATTTGCAGGCAACCTATACCACCAAAATCCATAAGTTTAATAGCGAGCTCACACATGAAGTAAAGACAATATGGAGGAATGTGAAACATGCATCTATTCAGCCTATTGTGATTTCGGCTACAGGCAATGTGCACACAAGATGCACTGAACATATTGAACATTTAGGAGTCATTTGGATGCTGGCAGCAGCTCAGAAGGCGGTTTTAATAAATACTTGTCGCATTGTAAGAAATTTTCTAGAATATCAGGAAGCAAGTGACTAAAAACCTATGGAGCGGCAGATGGTAGCTCTAAGAAAGCATCCAGAGGTGACTGTTGTTCCCTCCTACGTTCGTGGCCGCTGTGTATGGATAACAGCAGTAAAATGGGAATTCCAAACTACAACATGCTCCTAATTTTGTACCTACAACATAATCACAAAAGATTTCAGACTTCGTATTAAAATAACTCATAACATCCTCCTCGCATCGGTCACTTGACTTAGTCCGTGGCTATGAAGAATAACTGGATTCAGGCGAGAACAAGTTAAACATAATAATAGCAGGACTAGTTCTTAAATTATTTCCTATTTCTGAAAGTGAAATTAAAACTTATTTCGGTTCTTCGTTGTTTTTACTAAACAACAATTTTCACGTAAAGTTTCGATTTTGTATTACATCTGAAACTCATAACGTCAAATAGCTAAATCAAATATAAGAAAAACCTTGTCTCGAGGTTACAGTTGGCTGTTTCAAAAACAACATTTACTTCATTCAAATATATTTTAGTTTCATAGATTTTATTTTTCAGTATTTTTCTGATTGAACTAAATATTTTCTTTCGTGTAGCTAAAACTCTCTATTCAATATTTTTGGTCCTCACGTATTGGATGTTTAAGATTGGTGTCTTTTTTGGGTGAACAACATTTTTCTATTCATTCCTTTCGTGGCTCGTGTCGTTCGTCCAACGACTTAATTTTTTTATTTTTATTGTTTTTTTACGAATGAAACAGAGAATACACATCCTATCAAAAAGTAATTGATGAGACATTTGTAAATCTGTTTTGGGTGCACAACTTTGGTCGAATCATATTTTTTCGTATGTTGCATAAATTGACCGCAAAATGGAATTTTTTCTTTCTCATTATTTTTTGTGCAATAAAACCTTGAATTTTCAATTTTTCGAAAAAAATGCACAAAGTTGTTGAGATCATCTTGTGGGGCTTTCAAAAATGAACGATTTTCTTATCTTTTCTTGTCGAAAAAAGTCGTAAGGATAAATTCTTTGAATTTCCGAGTTACACAAATAGCCTTACATAGAACTTTTAAATCTTAAAAGAAATGTTCTCCGAAATTTTGAAAATGCTCTACATTTTTGCATTTGTATCCAAAAAATCTGGGTGACTAGCTGGTACTTACTTTTCAGGCCTTCAAGCAATATGACAAAGTGCAATTCAATCGGCTAATTCCTTCACAGTTATCTTATAAACAGCAACGACAACGTGAACGACGACACCGACCTTAAAACTATTTTTTCTGACTCAGAGGGCCTCAAAACGTTCGACTAATATAATAAAATAAAAACGACTAATCGTACCGAAATTTTTGCAAAAATAGCCAAAGTATATGCATTTATTTAGCGCTGTATATATAAATTCAAAGAATTTTATAGAAATAGAAAACATGATACATAGACAATGACAATATGACAAATTAAAGAAATCGGTTGTGTAACACCTTCCGCTTTTTTGAAACAATAAGTCGAAAATTTAGTGAAAGTTGTTGAAGATTACGTCAGCTCAACCAACATAATATATTTACAAGTTATATTGCTTGAAAATGAAGGTATTACAATTTCGAAGCACATCTAATATATTTCACCTTACTCTATTCCCCTTCAAAACAATTCCCTTAATCTCTGCTGTTAGAGAAATTGTTCCCCAATTTAAATCAATTTTTGTTTGAATGTAGCAAAATACTTTTTCAATTTAATAAAAGTTTTTCGTTGCAACAAATATCCTCGATATAAATGAAGAAATGCAACAAATTATTTCAAATCAAATAAACTTTACTTTTACCTCATAGCAATACCCAAAATGTTAGGATAAAAAAATATATTTTTATCAATTGTTACCTTTAAAAAATTATGTTTCTCCACTATTTATGTAGGTATCACTGTTGACAAATATACTACCGTAAAATTACGTATGATGAATGTGAATTATTCACCTACTCATCATGATTTTTCAGATTATGTACACAAAGATTTGTATATAAGAGCAGGTAGCCAAAGACTAAACGTTAGTCGATAATTTCAAGTTGAAGGAAACTAAAAATTCTGGAAAACATGATGAGATTACGAATTCTAATTTTCCTTTTTGTCTTTTGTATTTTGCACAAGTGCGAAGCAAGAAAAGTGGAAAAACAGACAAGTGCGAAACATGAGAACAGCAAGGAGTGCCAAAGTCCTCAATGTAAAAATGCTGGTACGTATAATTATTCTTAAATCTAAATTTTTTAAATAATTGAACTACTCTGATCGTTGCCAGAAGTTTGAATACTTTTTACTTAAGCATTGCAATATTACGCAATGTGTATGTCTAAATGAAAAAAACCCAATTTCTCAATTTTATTTTAGACGTTATAAGCGTGTGTCAATGTTGAAATTCATAATTTCAGTTTTTTATTCAGAAGTGAAATTTTATAGATCATTTGGGATCAAACCATTTTTAAAAGGTGCGAAAAATTTGGAAATATTTGAAACCTTTCCAATTGGACGTACACCTATTCTTCTTTTTCAACCCAATACTCTCGTTATAAGAATAAGTAAAATTTTTACTAATTGTGGTATATTCAATAAAAAAATATTGGCTAACTCTTTACTGATTTCGGTTACTTATGAGAAATTCCATGCCAAATCATATGAAAAATTTCAGCTATTGTTAGTAATTTTGATTAAAATTCTAGTATTCGTTCTTTAAGGTGACGAAAAAAAAAAACTTAAATTAATTTTTGAAAAACATCAAAAAAAGGCAGAGATATTCAAAATTGAAGATTTTGGTCCTTTTTCCTGAACTCTGATAACTTTGGTGATTTAAAATAATATTAAGGTGTATTTTTTCAAAGGTATTTGTAATAGGACGCTGTTTTGAACAAATATTTTCTTTTTTTTTATATATATAAAAAGCCATGTAAACAATAAACGAAAAATAGAAAAATATTATAATCGTATGCATAAGAAGTGTTTTTTTTCTTCAGAAATTCAGTTTTAAAATTAGTTCTTGAATAATAATCCAATTAGTTTTTGGAACTTTCTTGTTGAAAAAATATTTTTTCAAAACTGCGCCCCATTGCGAATAATTAAAAAAATAGACCCTAATGTCATTAAAATCACCAAAGTTATGAAAGTTTAAGAAAAAAAATAACCAAGATTTTCAATTTTGAATATCTCCTAAGTTTTTTGATTTTTTCAAAAATTATTTTAGGGTTTTTCTTTCAATGCCTAAAAGAAAGGATACAAGAATTTTCATAAAAATTCCTCACAATAGCGGCAATTTTTCGATCATTTCATATGGAATTGCTCTTATATATTAATGAACTTTTCTTGTCAATTTTTTTTTCTACATAAAATGGTGGCCCATCTGGGTGAAAAAGATCAAGTGTGTAAACAATTCTTCTTTTTCCATTATGAAGCATCGTCGTGTAAATACGTTGTAATGGCAGAGGTGACGTAGCTCATTTACAATTCTTACAATTTTGCCTTCTCACTGGTTCCATAAAATTTAATATGTTACAAAATTGCGTTTTTCTCTTATACTTTACTGTTTTTTATTTTGAAAAGATTTTTTTATTTATTGTAATCATATGGCCATGAATAAATTCATACTTTCTAAATCTGAATCAGCGAGAATTATACCTTTAATTTAAATCAGGAAGTTTGTCTGCGAATCAGTGAAACTCCACTGATACAGCAGTGTGTACGTATACTTTCGATTTTTGGTGATCGACCGCCCCCAAATTGTTCATTATCCGGAAAATTAAATTCCGCATTCTTTTTTTCAAATCTGTCAACATCACCCCATACTTTTAGGCTCATGAAATTAACATGAAGGTTGAAATGGAATGTTCAAGGAATATTTTTTTAAAGTAATTTTTAATTGTATAAACAAGTATCACTCGTTTGAATATTTTTTTTTGCCAATAAATCGTGAAAAGTTACTTTTTTCAGTATAAATGATATTGTTGATGAATCTAAAAAATAATATTTTTTGTTGCACATATTTTTCAATTATGTAAACAATTTCTATTTGAATAACTTTGTCCACCAAATCGTGAAAAGTTATTATTCACTGGAATTAATGACCCACTTAAAGAAAGTTGAGACAAATATTCGTTGTTTAGGATATTTGGCAATCATTTAAACAACTTCAGTTTGTTAAAAAAAAAATCATGTAAATCGTAAAAAGTTATTACTTGAACTTTTGTTTTGTGAAAGACGGTTTGCAATTTTTTAAACAGTTAAAATCTCTGGTTGATACTCATAGGGGCACATTAGAAGAGGGTAAGGGGGTTAAAAATAAAGATTATTGGGTGGAAATTATTTATTGAAAATTCTTCAAGTAGTGACTAAACTTTAATTCACGAAAAGTTAATAAACGAGGGGCACGGGTTAATATTAACGGATTTGAAAAAAGACGGAATTTCTTTTTCCAGGAAATGAACAACTGGGGGGGGGGGGCTATATTGAAAAATTAAGAGACCAATTTTTGTAGGTATAAATTGGGACTACCTAATGCATATGCTGGTTTAAATTAGCAGGTTCTCGCTCATTCAGATTCAGATAATATATACTCACTTCAAAATTTACAGCTTATCAGGAAATATTGGACTATTCCACAATGAATTTTTCCTACTGATCGTTGTTGTCTCACTTCTCTCTAATTTATATGGTTGAATTAATTTGAAATTTTGAACTAATTTAATAAACATAATTAATTCAATTAATTGAATTGAGGAAGTAGCTTCAATGAATTTCACAAATTCAGATTATAATAACATTTTTCTAGAATTGAATCTTACAATTCGAAACTTATTTTGTAGCTACTACGATCCGGGAGAGTATCGACCCCAATGTAGCGCCGTGCGATGACTTTTATAAATTTGCCTGTGGTAATTTTTCAAAAAATACAGTTGTTCCAAAAGATTCTATGAGTGTCGATAGATATAATGCCCTTTACCCTAAAATTTCGAATCAACTGAAAAGTGATATTGAAGGGCCAATTCAACCCAATGAACCAAGATACATCACATTATTGAAAAACTACTACAAGGCTTGCACGAACACGAGTGAGCACATTTTTAAATCCTACATTTTATAAAACAAAGACTTTACGTATAAAAAACGTATTCCTAATTTTTTTATAGATGCGAATAAAAAAAATGGTCACCATGCATTTTTAGGCAAATTCGAAAATATAGGTGGCTGGCCTCTACTTGAAGGAGACTCGTGGAATGAGAAAAAATTTGATTGGGAACAGGCAATTTATGGTATGCAGAAAGAGGGATTTGGAACGGATTACCTCTTTACCTTCGATATAGTGACAGATTTTTTAAACAGTAACAAAAATGTTTTAAATGTACGTTGTTACTATCAGAGCGAAGAATATCAAAATAAATTAAAATTTCAAGTTTTAATTACAAAAATTACTGTTTTAGATCGACCAACCGGCGCTCCGTCTTGGACACGAATCTTTAGTAAAAGGTTTCAGTGACAAGTCCGTCACTGACTACTACCATAATATGGTTGACACGGCTGTTAATTTTGGTGCAAATAAAACTAGAGCTGAAAAAGAATTAAGGGAAGTACTTGACTTCGAAATCAAGCTGGCCACTGTGAGTATGAATTCAATTATGATAGATCTATGAAAAATGGATATACAAATTTCGTTTTAGGAAAATTATCATCCACTAGATTAGTAGCAATTTTTGTAAGTTCTTTTGAAAATATTTCATAACATTTCACTTGAGTTCAAATTGTAATATTCCGACATCGTCATTGTTACTATATCTTACAAATATAAACTTGAAAGTATATATTATATCCAGGAAAAATTAGCATTGAATCAATAATCTTTCAGTATGACTACGGACGATAAAATATTTTTTTTTATTCAAGAAAATTGTTAAGGTCTCAAGAAAATCTACTAGACTGAAGAAAATCAAGTTTCTCTATTCAAATCCATCCTTTTCAGACAAGATACATTTTCTTGGGTTAACAAAATATTTTATATTCGAACCAATATTTCCTTGATTTAATTGTATTTTCTTTTCGTCTATTAAATTCTATCAATTTATTTTAATGGATTTGGTTGGAGCATCTAATTATACTAATTTAAATATTGTGTCCCTACGTATGCTAATTTTTCTTACCACATTTTATTAGTTTTATGTATATGTTAGGCTCCGAACCCGAAAACGCCCAATGGGCGTTTAAACCGCACGCACCTAGGAGTGGGCATTTCTAAATGCCCCGAACTAGGTGAGAGCGCTTTTAAGTGCACCGACCTAGGTGTGGGCATTCTCAAATGCACCCACCTAGGTGGGGCAAAACTGAAACGTCCCGAACCCGTTCTAGTTGTCTTTAGATACAGAGAACGCGTTTTGGGGAATATAAAAATTTCTTCTTGTAATAAAAAACTAGTATGTTTGTTGAGGCACTTTCTGAAGCACACAATCCTGGTAAAAGTCAAGGATGAAAAAAAAAGTTATCATATACAAGATAACTAATGTTAAAAAGCGATAAAGACGATTTAATTACTATTGTTATTGTTATTGTTATGTCAACATTTGCTAAACATTTTTAATAAATATTAGGTACATAACTATTCATAATTTTTATTTTATTTAGATTTTTTAAGATAACATTTCTTAAACAAATAGCCAATGTAATAATAGTAAAATTATTCCAAATTACCAGAGAAGCTATAGTAATAATAGGTCAAGGTCCTTTCGGAAAATTTCGTATATTTTTATGAATTAACAGATAGAAAATTTTTAATAAGATCCGCCGAAACCTTTTTCAGATTTAAATAGTGTGGGTTTTCTTTTCGAAAATAATTAATTTTCGCAACCAAATGGCTTTTCAAATGAATTATTTCTGCAGTGGTTGCTGGAAATATCGATTTTTGAGTTTCTGATTCATTTTTCACACAAAAAATCCTCCGGAAAACGTCTTGAAGCTTTGTCGCCACCGATATCGTACTCCCCCGCTTGCGGAAATAGAAAAGTCAAATCCGGTAAAATTTACCAGACTGTATAAATTTTAAATTAAATTCATAAAACAACATGGTATATTATACAACTCGGTGGGATTATATTATACCATTAGTCGCCCTGACCAAGCAATCTATTATTATAATAATTTTGCTTATAGCATTCGATTTTTGTAACTGAAAAAAATAAGATAGACATGCTTCCTTAATTTAGTTTCAGTTAAATTGATTGTCTATACTTTGTTAATTTGTCTATACATGGCAAAAATTTATTAAAAATTTAGTGCCGGAACATTGCTAATCCCCACAAAATCATTTTTATCCACTTATTTGGTTACACAAAATTCAATATATTTTCAAACTTCTACAGTAGTACTGGAAAAGATTCTTTGATAGATGTTTCATTGATTCGAGATGATTTTCAATGAATCTCAGTATTTTATAACGAACGGTATTCTTCAAAAGTCAAAAATGCTTTTTGTTGTCATATTGTTTAACTTCTCAACAGACGCTATTGTTGCACCTACTGAGCTGCACCGCACCATACCAGACGTGACGTTCGAAATTTTTTTCTCGAAAACCAGTAGAAAACTTACTCAAATAATTTCAGGGCTTGTAGAGAATACTTATACTTTCCCCTGATAAAAAAAATAATAAAAAATGCAATTGTTTGGAAACACGTTTTCTATTTCTATTTTTTTCACCAAATGTTCAATAGTTTTTGGTCCTTTTTATTCTGGAATGTATCTCAAAACAAGCAAATTTATATGCCAAAAAGTTAAATCTTTCGATTAGAACCAAAAACATGTCGTTTAAAGAAAAAAGTTGTCCAAAAACTCAAAGTCCCATATCTCCACCATTTTTTCGAATTTTCGAAAGATTTTTTGTAGAAGTCATTCCACTACCATAAAATCATATACTTCTCGGACTCCACCATCTGAACTGAAAAGCCCGAAGCCACATAAAGAGGAGTCACGTTAGACGTTCAAATTGAAAAAGCTCACAACTCGGTGGCTTTTGACCGATTTTTATGAAACCTTTTGCATTGTGTTGCTAAATATGTCTATTAAAATGTTTTAAAAAATCTGTACGGTAATTTGAAAATCCAGTTTATTCCAAACTTTCCAAAAATCGATGATCAACTTGAATAACTTGAATAAACTAAGTCCTACAGCAAAGAAAATACTGTGTATATGTATATTGGGGTTGCTCATTATGAATTTGTGGTAAACAAATTCAATATGGCGGACCAAAAGTTTTTAACATTCATAAACTTTGAAAAAAAAAATAATAAATGATTAATAATTAGCATGCATATTCCTGAAGGCATGAGAAGTTAATAAAAAATTATTTTGACCCGGGATGAAGGGAGAAAACACCCCTAAATCGTGAAAAACGCACCCAAAAATGGGTTTTGACGATTATTTTGACGAAAATGCATCGGAAAAAAATGAATTTTTGCAGAAAACTTGTACATAAAATATGCATAAAAAATGATGTTATTAACTTTTTCTTTGTCAATCATATTTTCTCAGGGTGGATATATCGGAAAGTATGGCCGACAAAGGAGAAGTGAATATTATGATTTTTAATGTATATTTTATGTAAAAGTTGCGTGCGAAAATTAATTTCTTTCTGATGCACCCTTTCCGAAATAATCATGAAAAACCATTTCGGGAGGGGGTGCTTCATTCAGAAGAAAACGCTTAAAAATCTCATAACTACTTAAAATTGTAATATTATCGAGCAGGATAATGATATTAAGCTATGATGAATCAATGATTATACAATTAATAAACGGAGCGAGATAAAAATGGCTAACCAAACACCACAAAAAGCAAAACTAAAAAATAATTAGAACAATCTTTTACTGCATTTGTAAACTCTGCTTGCAGTAACGTCACATATGTCTTTCGGTGTTTGGTCAGCAATTTTTAATTCGCTTTGTTAATTTATCGTATAATTATTGATTCATTATAATTTAATATGATTACCTGCTCAATAATATAACAGTTTGGAGTAGTTATGAAATTTTTAAGCCTTTTCTTCTGAATGAAATAACCCCTCTCGAAATGGGTTTTCATGATTATTTCGGAAAGGGTGCATCGCGAAGAAATGAATTTTTGCAAGCAGCTGGTATAAAAAATAAACATGAAAAATCATTGTATTCACTTTCTTATTTGTCGGCCATACTTTCCGAAATATCCACCCTGGGAGTAGGGGGTGAGTCAGTATTGTACACTATTATCCAGAAACGACCCCATTTTGAGATATAAGCTACAAAAGGAGCGTACTATTCGCGCGACAAAACTCATCCTGTACTCCCAGGATGGATATCTCGGAAAATATGATTGACAAAGGAAAAGTGAATATTATGATTTTGTATGCATATTTTATATGCAGGTTGGCTGCAGGAATTCATTTTTCACCGATGCACCCATTCAAAAATAATCGTCAAACCCATTTTTTGGGTGTGTTTTCCACGATTTAGGGGTGTTTTCACCCTTCATCCTGGGTTAACATTATTTTTATTAACTTCTTATGCTTTCAGGAATATGCATACCGAATAATAATCATTTATTATTATTTGTTTTTTCAAAGCTTATAAATGTTAAAAACTTCTCGTCCGCCACATTTAATTTTTTACCTCAAATTCATAATGAGCTACCCCAATATACTAATAAACACAGTGTTTTCGTTGCTCTCGGACCTAATTTATTCGAGTTTTTCAAGCTTTAATGGATTTTTGGAAATTTGAAAAAAATGGATGCTCAAATTAGCGTACAGATTATTTTTAACCATTTTACTTGACATATACTCTCTAAATCTGAATTAGTAGAAAACTACTAATTGGTAGTAGTTTTCTACTAATTCAAATAGTGCTGATTCGTTTACTGGCAATTAGTAAGAATCTACTAATTCAATGAGTAAGAATAACTGACTAAATGAATTAGTAACTATATCTACTGAAGGAATTGTTAATGCTACTACTAAAGGAATTGGTGAATGTTTTGATGGTTACTATTTCAAAAGGTAGTTTCAAGTAAATTTAAAAACTATTTTTTCAACGAATAGAATTTCATTGAAATATATTAACAAATTATTCAAGCCGGATTAGGTCCGATTGAAAAACAAGTTAGTTCAATCCGAATTGAAAACATGTTATAGTAATAATTAAAACTAGAATATTAATATTTTTAAGAGGCGATAAACGAAGGATACTCTCTAAATCCGAATTAGTAGAAATTTTACTAATTCAAATAGTAGCATTGTATCTGACTGTTGAATTAGTAATTTTATCACTTTCTACTAAATGAAATGGTAAGATTTATGTTACCAAATGAATTAGTAAGGGTATTCTACTAATCTGCTTAGTAGTACCAAAACTTACTAATTCAATGAGTAGCAATGAGTTGCTAAGGAAACATAATTTAATAATTTTTTAAATAGCTATTTTTTCAATGCGGCAAAAATGTGAACTCGTGAAATTAGGTAGAATGAACAGCGTTCTCAGAAATTAAAATATTAAAATTATTATTGTATAAAAACTTCGATGTATAGAATTCCTGGCAATAAAACAAGAATCTAACGATCAAACTTGGACAACCACCACAAGATGCTCCTATTGCAATTCCTAAAAACAAAAAAATTTGTTTCTTTGGACAAAAAAAAAAGAGGAAAGAGGAAAGAGGAAAGAGGAAAGAGGAAAGAGGAAAGAAAAATGAGAAGGCAACCAACCAAATCCCCTTCCCTCTCTTTTTTATTTCTTTCGTCTTTTTTATTTTTATTATTATAAAATCACAATATCTCCTAAGAAACAAATTTGTTTGTTTTTAGGAATTGCAATAGGAGCATTTTGTGGTGGTTGTCCAAATTTGATCGTTAGATTCTTGTTTTATTTTCAGGAATTCTATACATTAACTTGAGTGTTGGACGTTAAATGGGATTTTGAATTTGATTTTGGTCTAATTTAAAATTCTTAAATTTCAATAAAATCTTTGATAGAAAATAAAATAAGATTTTTCATTACTAACTTTTTAAGTGCTGCCTTAAAAATGTTGCTTCAAACAGGATAGATGTTGAATAATAGTCTTATTTAAAATAATTTTGTTATTCGTACCAACAAGTGAATGTAAAATTATTTGCACTATCATTCATTGCCTCCTCTGAAGATATAATAAAAATATTGATATACATTTTTTAATAAAGTTTCTGGTGTCTATCGAAAATTGAAAATTATGGTATTTTTGTAAATAGTTAGACATTTCCAGTCAACATAATTTTTTTAAACATAATATTGATAGCAGACTATGTTACATGACTAACTTGCAGAAAACTCACTCAATATACGTTAGAATCTACGTGGATGGTTAACAATTTTTTTAATTACTTTAAAACTTCTAACTCGATTTTTTGGGTTGAAAATTTTCATGTAATTTTTGCTACGAATAAACAGGTTGTTTCAAAGAAGATTTTAAAGTCTTTTTTATGTTCTAAACTTACCCTTTTGAGGTAGCACTTATAATCATCAGATCTAGTTTTCCTAAGGCACAAAGATTATTATTTAACCTAAATTTTAAACAGAATCTAAAACTCTTTTGTCTTCAAATAAACCTTTTTTGAACCACCTTATTGTTAAACTGTGGATAATTTGGTTTATAACTTTTTTAAATGAAAATTTAACTATTATATTTTTGTTTGAAAATTCATCGTTGTTAGTTCAAAATTTAAATATTCATCTTCCTGCTTGAAAATTCAACAGCTTGTTTGCAATTTTGTCTTTCCCCCTTGACTGGAAAATCTTTTTAAGTTGAAAATTCAACTCATGTAATTCATCTTTTTTTGGAATACAAATTTGTTCACTGAGTTAAAAGCTAAACTCTTTTGTTAAAAATTATTTTTTTTTTGTTCAAGATTTATCATATTAATTAAAAATTTATCTCTTTGGTTGAAAAGTGAGCTATTTTGTTGAGAATCCGTTTTTACTTTAACAGAAAATTAATTTTTTTTTCAAACTGAAAATCTAATTATTCCAGTCGAATATTCTAACATTTTACTTAAAAATTCATCTCTTTAGATTAACATAATGTAAAATTTAAAATTTAACCATTCAATTGTATAGGTTGAAAAATGATCATTTTTAGTTGAAAATTCAACTATTCAAGTCAATGGTTCATCATTTTAGTGGAAAATTCATCACTTTAGCTGAGAATTCTTTTTTTTCTGGAAAATTAATTTTTTAAACTGAAAATTCAACTATTTGGTTGAAAGTTTGTCTTTTTTAGTTGAGATTGCTTCTATTTTCTTCAAAAGACGTATTTCTTGTAGAAAATTATTCTTCATGTTTTAACATTAATCTTATTGTTTAAAACTTTATCTTTTTCGTGAAAAATTTAAGTATTCCAGTTAAGTTTTCATCATTTTAGTTGAAATTCCATCTTTTTGATTGAAGATAAAAACTACTTGGTTAACAGTTACTCTTTTGTTAAAAATTCATCTATTTCAGTAAAAGATTCATCATTTTAGTTCAAAATCGAGTTCAAAATTTGTTTTTCTTGAAAATTAATTTGTTAAGTGAAAATTTAAATATTTCATTTTTGGTCGAAAACTGATCTTTTTTAGTTCAAAATTCAACTAACAAGTATCAAATAAAAATTTGTTTGAATTATTATTCAAATTCGTATACTTTAGAGACAAATTCAAGAAATGATTAATCATGTTTTCAGTATTATTTGATTATTCAATTATTTAATGGTGTCAATATATTTAAGAATATCTTATAATATAATTTGTTGAAGATTTCTAAATTAAAAATATACAATACCATGTTTTCAATTCGGATTGAACAAACTTGTTTTTAATCGGGCCTAATCCGACTTTATTAATTGAATAATACATTTCCTTTAGTAGATATAGTGATTAATTCATTTAGTCAGTTATTCTTACTCATTCAATTAGTAGATTCTTACTAATTACCAGTAAACGAATCAGCACTATTTGAATTAGTAGAAAACTACTACCAATTAGTAGTTTTCTACTAATTCAGATTTAGAGAGTACGCATATAAATATCAATCTTTAAAAATTATGCCAACAATGAGCTCAAGATTGCTTGGTGGAAAGCTTTGTAAGCTTTAAACTCAATTTCAAGTTCTATCCAGATATCTCAAGTTTTTTTTCAGGTATAATTTTTTATAGTACGGAGCTATTCAAATATTTCTCATTTTCTTTCAAAATCGACTCTGAATAGTCCACAGTTTCGCAAGTTCATATAATTTTTTTTTCAGTTTCTGGGGATGTAATTAATATTTTTATTTTAGAAATCTTTAAAAAATTATATTACAAGATATTCTTAAATATATTGGCACCATTAAATAATCAAATAATACTAAAAACATAATTAATCATTTCTTGAATTTGTCTCTAAAGTTTATGCATTTGAATAATAATTGAAACAAATTTTTATTTGATAGTTGAATTTTGAACTAAAAAAGGTCAGTTTTCGACGAAAAATGGAATAGTTAAATTTAAACTTAACAAATTAATTTTCCAGAAAAAAGTTTGAACTAAAATGATGAATGTTTTACTGAAATAGATGAATTTTTAACAAAAGAGTAACTTTTAACCAAGTAGTTTTTATCTTCAATCAAAAAGACAAACTTTCGAACAAACAGTTGAATTTTCAGTTCAAAAAATTAATTTTCCAGAAAAAAAAAAAAATTTCAGCCAAAGTGATGAATTTTCAACTAAACTGATGAACCTTTGACTGGAATAGTTGAATTTTCAACTAAAAATGATAATTTTTCAACCTAAAAATTTTAAATTATGTATAATGAATGTATTTAAAAAATGTTAAAAAAGAATGTATTTAAAAAATTATCAAATTATGTTTCCTTAGCAATTCATTGCTACTCATTGAATTAGTAAGTTGGTACTACTAAGCACATTAGTAGAATACCCTTACTAATTCATTTAGTCACAAAAATCTGACCATTTAATTTAGTAGAAAGTGATGAAATTACTAATTTAACAGTCAGATACAATGCTACTAATTGAATTAGTATAATTTCTACAAATTCGGATTTAGAGAGTATTTAGCAACACAATGCAAAAGTTTATTTTAAAAATCGGTGGAAAGCCACCAAGTTCTGAGGTATAAACCTTAGTTGACTCCTCTACTAGCCAACCGAGCGAGTCACCACACTTTCACCACTTAAGGGAACAAAATGACAAAAAGTTTCTGATTTCGTGATAAAATAATAAAACATTGTATTATTTAGGTAAACTTTAAAAACATCTTGCCCGAAAACATAATTCATTGAGGAAAAAATTGGAAAGAATATAGAAAATTCAAGTCCGGAAAAATTTTCCGGGAATCAATACTCGACCTTATTAAAATATCCTAAAACCCTAGATCTCCCTGAGTGAAGAAGAAAGACGCAATGAAACAGCTCTCGAAAACCTAACGACATTAAAAGACCTGATAAAAAAGTATCCGAGTATTTCCTGGAAGAAGTACTTCAACACAATTCTCAAATCGGCGTTCGTAATTGGTGATGATGAAATAATAAAAGTGAGCGTACCTACTTTTTTCGACAAATTCGAAAAATTGATGAAGGACACTCCGAAGAGGGTGGTGGCTAATCACCTCTTTTGGGAAGCACTTGATGAAAGTCAACTTTATTTAAACCAGCAGGATTGCCTCTCAATAACATCTGGATTTCTAGCTTTGAGTACTGGGGTTATATATGCCAGGAAGTACTTCAAACCAGAAACTAAGAAAAGTGCAGAAGAATTAGCAGTCAGTATTGAACAACAGTTCCAGAAAATTCTGAAAGAGGTGAGATTTTTTAAAAGGTATTCAAAATGTTAGTTTTGTGAAGAGAAGTAGGGTGATAATTCATGAACTGGGACAGAAAATAATTAGATTATTGGGATTGGAGAATCGAATAGAAGATAATAAAAAGGGAAAAAGGACTGATATAGCGAAGACGACAAACAGGCTCTCAGGACTGTTAAAATACCTGGAAACAAAAAAAAATTGCATTTCCGTCTATGATAGATAAAAATAGTATATATACAATAGCCAGTATTAGGACGTGTCCACGGGTTACTGAAATTAATATTCGGTTTTAAGTGGTAAAAGCTCAGCTTTCGGAAAAATGGGCAAAAAAGTACTGGTTATCAACTTCATATAAATTGAATTTCTGTCTTTTAACAATATTTGAGGAAGCGTTCCTACCCCATAACTTTTAGATTTGACGCTCAAACCACTTCTTGATGTGCCTGGGAAATATCTCGAAGATGCACAATAGCAGTTTTAGTTCAAATTCCTGCTGAGGACGAGCTTTTTTAATTTTGTTAGCATACACTTTTTCTATTCGATGAGTGGCAAGTTTTCAAGTATTTGTCAGCAAATTTGAAATTATTTCAACAATTATTATTTGTTAAGAAATATTTATTGAGCGTCTGGATTCCATAACGTCCTTAGCGCTCGGGCTCGCTCTGCAAGTATCCCGTAAGTTGCCGAAATGCGGATAACTTTCCGAAAATGACCAGTTTTAGAAATTCACTGCGAAAAAAATATGAAGATATGCGGGTCGACGAGCCGCACAACTTTTAGAGAGAAAATTTTTTTCATCAAATTCAGAGTTTTTTCACTAAAAATAAAAAACCGGAAATTTTTATTGTACTAAAATCAATGACTTTTTACACTAAACTCGCGAAAATTCGGCTTCTACGCAACGAAATGATCTCGTTTTTTTGAATAAAAAAACCTCTGCCGATGCCCACTTAGGTTTTCAAAATATATTTTCTTCTGATATTTGCAACAAAAAAAAATTATTGCAAACCATTACCGTCGGGAATCGTTTCCTCAGACTTTGACGGAAAAAAGTCTGCAGGGAAGTTTCGGGGATGGAAAACTTCCAGTCACAAAGTTGTTCCTTGATGTTTGAGGAAAACTTTGACAAAATTTGAGCCAAATCGTTTTCTTTGTTTAAAAGACACGAGAGATTCTGTATTGCTGCGCGCGCACTCGACGCGATTCGAACGGTGACCTTGTACCAACCAGAGTGGTCTAGAATAGGAATTTGCTGTTTATAATCGCCCACAGGTCCTATTTCTTAACCGATTTGAAATTTTCTTTTTTTTTTGCAAATGCTCGGCATTAAATTTTTAAGAGAATTTTGGTTAGCGATTCTTCAATTTTTGTCACAGAGCAACAATATATAATCAAATAAAGTGACAAAATTGATCATTTTAGCTTTTTGAATTTTTATCTCAAAAAAAATACAGAAAGAGACTCACTATCAGCTGCAATGATTGAAACTCAACATTTCTCTTCACAGTTGGCCATAGAATACGAGTGAGATATTACTTTCCAAATATCACCCCCATAATTCTGTTTTATAGGGTCCTAAAGAAGCCCTATAAGTGAAAAAATGGCTTTTGCGAGTTTCTGGCGCTGATTATGATTTTTTTAGGTTTTTTGAATGCAAATTGTTGATAATACACGAAATAATAGTTCATACTCATAATTATATGCTAACGTATATCGTTTAAACAATTTATCATCGTTTTTAGCAATTTTCTCTTAGAGTAGAGATAGAAAGTCGCGGTTTTTTCATAAATTTTCCGCTTTTTGTCCAATTTTCAATTAGACTGAGGTAATATTTGATTAATGTTAACAGAAATAATTACTTAAATAATGCATTATTATTGCTAATAATATTCAGCTTGAATAATGCTACAAATTTACATTTTTTTTTGTTGAAATTTTCAACTTTTTGTCCAATATCGAATTACAGCGAGGTGAATATAATAATTCATCAAAGTTAAAAAATTAATTTTCCCCCAAATTTATTATTATTTCTTTATTTATTTTCAAGGTTATATCAATAGTCTTGAAGGAATTAAAATTTTTTTTGAAGATTTCATAAATGTCGAAAAAGTATATATATTTTTATTTTTTAGGATTTTGCAAAATATCAGCAAAAATTCGAGTCAGCTTAAAACATATTTAGGACTTTTAGAAGTTTGGAAGATATCTTTTGAACTGACTCGAACTATTTCTAAAATTCAAAACATTTTTAAAAATTATGAAAATTGCCCTTTCATCTTTCAGATATTTTTGAAATTCGCGGAAATCTTTTGAAATTTTTTTAAACCCTTTTTAAGTTTCCTTTCCAGATTATTTTTTAACAGAAAAAGTCATTAAAAATTTTCCAGGTATCTCAATAAAAGTTTTTTATCTTCTTGAAGCATTTCAAACTTCTTAACAACGTTCTAGCATTATTCAAATTGAACATTATTAACAATAGTAATGAATTTTCCAATCAATTAATTTCCTTTCTTTAATTATTCACCTCACTCTAATTGGAAATTGGACAAAAAGTGAAAAATCTAAGAAAAAACGGCAAATTTCTAGCATTATTCAAACTGGATATTAATAACAATAAGAATAAATTACTTGAAATATTATTTTTCGTAACATGAATTAAGTATTACCTCAGTCTAATTGAAAATTGAACAAAACATGAACAATTAAAAAAAAACGCGACTTTCTATCTCTATTCTAAGAGAAAATTGTCAAAAACAATAATAAATTGTTTAAAGAGTTAACGTAGGCATTTAATTATGAGAATGAAGTTGTATTTCATGTATAAACAACAATTTCCATTTGAAAACCCTAAAAGAATCATAATCAACGCCAAAAAACTCGCCAAACCCGCATAAAACCACCATAAAACAGACTTATGGAAGTGATATTGCATTCGTATTCTATGGCAAGCTGTGAAGAGAAATGTTGAGTTTCAATAATTCCAGCTGATAGTGAGTCTCTTTCTATATATTTTCTTGAGATAGAAATTCACAAAGCTGAAATGGCCAATTTTGTCACTTTATTTGTTTATATATTGTTGCTCTGTGAGAAAAATTGAAAAATCGCAAAAAAAATTCTCTTGAAAATTTAATGCTGAGCAGTTTTGAAATAAGAACTTTAAAATCGGTTAAGAAATAGGACCTGTGGGGGATTATCAAGAGTAAATTCCTATTCTAGACCACTGTGGTCGATACAAAGGCGCCGGTCGAATCGAGTCGAGTGCGCTCGCAGCAATGAAAAATCTCTCGTTTCTTCGTAACAAAGAAAACGATTTGGCTCAAATTTTGTCAAAGTTTATCTTAAACATCAAGGAACAACTTTGTCACTGGAGGTTTTCCGTCCGTGAAACTTCCCTGCAAAGTTTTTTCCGTCAAAGTCTGAGGACACGATTCCTGAAGGTAATGGTTTGCAATAATTCATTTGTTGCAAATATCTATAGAAAATCTATTTTTAAAACCTTAGTGGGCATCGGCAGAGGTTTTTCTATTTGGAAAAAAATGAGATCATTTCGTTGAGCAGAAGCCGAGTTTTCGCGAGTTAGCTTCCATGAGAAAATGCATGGACGTGAAGGAAGCTAGAGTAGTATGCCAGGACAGAAAAGTGTGGCGACAAATAGTTTGTGAACAGAGTGACGTTATAGTGAATGAGGCCTGAAACAAAGACCTTGGATACTAATGGGCCCAAGTGGAGAACCACACGTAACAATTTTGTGAGGCTTTGTACTTCGGGTGATCGCTAGAGAGATTGATCAGCAACCTGGGTCCAATCAGTGTTGTGGAATGAACGTGTCATTTGAATAAATAACACGAGAATTCTAGATCAATCTAAAATATCTATACTTTACACCTATATATCTATCTACCCTAGACCTATGTACCCAGCCACACACTACTACTTTTCCAACCGAGCAAATCGCGCCTACCCCGAAAGGGAAATGACTTAATAGTATAATAATAATAAGAATAATAATAATAGTTTAGAATTTCATTGATTTCGGTACAATAAAAGTTTCTGGTTCTTTATTTTTAGTGAAAAACTATAAATTAGATTAAAAAATTTTCTTTATAAAAGTTGTCCGGCTTCTCGATCCGCACATTGTTATCTTTTTTTCGCAGTGAATTTCCCAGGTTGGTCATTTTCGAAAATTTATCCGCGTTTCGGCAACTTACGGGGTACTGGGAGAGCGAAGCCGAGCGCTAAGGAAGTTATGGAATCCATACGCTGAATTTCCCTCGTGAATCACAAAAAGTTAAAATTTCTGGAGTTAATGACAGAGGAAGTGAATGTTAAGAATAATATTTTTTTATTAAGCTATTTTTTAATTTCCTAAACAATTTCTATTTTCTTCCATTTTTTCCTACTAAATCATGAAAAGTTCGTATTTCCTGGAATTAATGTCACAGTTAATCATAATTAATGTTGGAAGGAATATTTTTCGTTGATGATAGTTTGTAATTATTTGCATAGTTTCTATTTGTTACATTTTTTGTCATGCCAATTCATGAAAAGTTAGGACTTTCTTAAACTAATTGCGTACCTAATGGATTCATTGAATAATATTTTTTGTTGGAGACATCATTAAATTGTTTATTAAACCATTATTAAACATTCACTTCTGACTTTTCATGGGAAAGGTGAATAAAATTCTAGTTTTTTGAATTTCCTCACACTAAATCGGTCATTATTAGGATATTGTTTTCGAAATTTGTGGTATCTTTTTTGTAATAAGCGACATTGTGTAAAGAGATTGAAAACACTAAAATTTTCTCTACCTTTCAAATAAATAGTCGGAAGTAAATAATTATTGACAGTTAAAATAAATTGGAAATTATTTCTTGAAAATTTCTCAAGTATGTACTGAAATTTAATTTCCAAAAAGTCAATAACAAGTAGATGTTTTCCCCATTTTTTTCGAAAACTGAGCTTTTCCCGTTTAAAACCCTATTTTAATTTTTAAGGCCCGTATCAAAATTATCAAACATTATTGTCGAAAAAAACAAAGAACGACATAATTGGGAATAGGTCGGAGGAGTAAAAAAAATATAAATAAATGTGTAAGAATGTTGTTTTGAATTACAACACGAAGTTTATTGTAGAGCCTAAAATAAAAATTTGAAACTGCACAGTTTTTACTAACAGCACCCCCCCCCCCTTACCAAATCCCTATTCCCTGAAGAAAACAAGTTGTCATCGATGATAATATCCCTATACATATTAATTAAAAAGTTGAAATTTAAGAATTTTAAATTAGATTAAAATCAAATTCAAAATCCCATTTAACGTCCAATAATCAAGTTAATGTATAGAATTCCTGAAAACAAAACAAGAATTCAACGATAAAATTTGGACAAACACTACAAAATGCTCCTATTGCAATTCCTAAAAACAAAAAAATTTGTTTCTTTGCACAAAAATAAAAAAGAGGAAAGAAAAATGAGAAGAGAATCAACCACATGCTCTTCCTTCTCTTATTTATTTCTTTCCTCTTTTTTATTTTTATTATTATGAAATCACAATATGAAAGCATGCATAATATTTACCCAGGTTTCGGTGCTGACGCAGCACCCTTTTCTCATTTTTCTTTCCTCTTTTTTATTTTTGTGCGAAGAAACAAATTTTTTTGTTTTTAGGCATTGCAATAGGAGCATTTTGTGGTGTTTTGTCCAAATTTGATCGTTGAATTCTGGTTTTGTTTTCAGGAATTCTATACATTAATTAAAAAGTTTTCAAATTAAATGGAAAAAAATTCTCAATCAAATGATTCATTGCTATCAAGTCTAATATCAAATAAAAGTTAAACCAATGATTTTTAGGTTTTCATTTCTCAAATGAATATCCACAAAAGCAATATATTCTTTAACAAGATCAATCTATTTTATGTTTATTTATTATTTTTTCATAACTAAAAAGCCAGAGAAAAGTTGAAGCTTTCAGAAAAAGCTGAAACTTCCTAGCATTACTCTAAGAGGAGGTAGCTATAAACAATAATAATGAATTTAAACAAGAAATAATTTTTTAACTTGCAATAATTATTACCACATTCTAACTGAAATGTTTAGAAAAAGTTGAAAATTAAAAAAAAAATCGCAACTTTCAAGCATAATAATTATAATAATAATAATCACGTAATAATCGTGTAGTAATGCCCAATAATGCGTAATAACGCTTACTTTTCGGATAATAACGTATAGAATTTTCGTTAACGATGTACTTTTGTTGCATTGTTTTCATACTCGATTCTTCCTACTGTATCCCATCTAAAAGATATAAAAATTACCAAATTTATTCAGAAACAAGCACTTAGAACAAAATTTACCTTAAGCGACCGTTAAATGAATATTTTGTTAATTTTTACAAAAATCAAGTGTTATTTTCTCACCAAGAGAAATAATTTGTAGGATGCCAAATTATTAAAAAAATATATAAAACTTTAAAAAAGCACGCTTCGAAAAAGTTGTTGATATTAAACATTTGTTGAATTATTTCAAGCACTCTTAATTTTCAATAGTCCTACTGTCAAATTGATCTGAATTTATAAGATTTTTATCTTTCTGAAATAATGAATCAAGTATTAAAAAACGTTAATTACTAATCCTAAAACTATAAACGATTTCAATTTGTAACTAAATAATTTGAAATGTTTCAATCTACAGATTGAAACATTTTAATCGAGCACTTTCAATTTGAACTTCTTGCATATCTGAATAGTTTTTAATTTCAAATTGATCAATATACTAAATACTACAAATTTAAAATGTCTTAACTGTAATAGTCTATAATAACCTTACTAATTAAGCCTGTAAATATTTTTAGAATTGCGATTAGCCTTTTGAAGAACATCGTAACATGAGAAACACCTTTCTTTTTGGAACTTCTGGTGTATAAAGTTTTTATTTTCTTATTTTATACTGAAAAATATTGATCTTTTTGTTTAGAAAATTTTCGATTTTGTAAGTTGATCTGTTGGCTAGACAACTTTTTCCTCTCTCACGAAATCAAAAACAAAATAAAAAAAAATTAAATCTTATAATTTTGCTTTTTCTTACTTCATTCTACTCTAACACAATAATCAGATGCAGGAAATTCGATTCTTATATACAAAAAAAAGAGTTGAAAAAGTAGAAAAAAAATCTAAAAAAAGCTCCGAGGTTTAAATGGTTCAATTCATAATACAAACGCTATAAATTTGAAATTAGTCTACTTTTTCATGTTTGTACCTACAATTGCTTATTTTTAAAGGTTATAAATTACCATTGAGAAAAATAAGTAAAGAAGAGACTGAAAGTAAAAAAGTGACTCGTTGGCTTGCAATAATCATTAAAAACGGTATATTTCCACATTTTTAATTTTCAAATTTAAATAATTAGAAAAGTGCAGTCAAAAAAGTCTTCTCAATTTTTTGCTGATTTTATACAATTATTTGCTAAGAGATCATTCCTATTTAATTCACCCCTATTTTTCAGTGACCAAAACGCACTAGAAAATGAATCGTCAAAGCCCAGGAATCAAAATTGGAAATACAACGAATTTTTAACATTTTGATTTTGTTTAGCATATAAATACACTAGAAAAAAAAATCGGTAATATCCAGGAGTCGAATTTAGAATTACAGGAAATTTCCAAAAGTTGGAATTTAATATGTAATAGAAATATTTTCGATTTTCTTGCTAGTGCATTTCTGTGCTTGAAAATTGCACAAATGCTTAAAAAAATTATAAAACGACAAGTATGAAATACAAAATTCTAAATTTTGAAAATTTGCTGTACTTCTAATTACGACTCCTAGATCTTTAGATTTTTTTCTAGTGTCTTTCTGTGCTAGAAACACCTACACATATTCAGAAAAATGTTCAAACATCAAGTTAGAAAGATTGGGAAGACTTTCTTGACCTTCGGGTATGTAAAAAAATTGAAACTCAGAAAAATTTCAAAACTCTTCAAACAATAAATTTTCTAACACTTTTTTCAACGTGGGTAACTGAGCTGCTGGTCCATCGATTCGAAATTATTAATAGTTTTTTAGGATCCCAATACGCTACTTTTTCGCCTTGTAGCGATTTAGAATCCCAGAATTTGTTATCAAATCCATAATCTTGCACATTTCGTAAACTTTCGTTTGCGCTAAACAATGATGTGGAAATTCATTTTGAGAACAAATCCAACTTATAAAGATGACTAAAACTTTTATTTTTATTTTTGACTAATAATGGTATAATAATGCGTCATAAAGCGTAAAATTTTCAATAATGCGTACAGGTTTTTAACGAGTGAATAACCGCTTGGGAGAATGGAAGCAAACGAAAATAAGTCACGTTTGCATCTTTAGATATTTTCAATCCATTTCTTTGTGTTTCTTCACAGAAAAAACAGAAGATAAACTTTAAATCGATTTCCAACGGAAGATTCTTTGCACAAATATTAACTTCACAGGATAAGCTTTACACAAATATCTGTTGAACTTTCTTTTGTTTTTCCATGACAAACACATGTATTTTGAAAGACGCGAAGTTGGCTAAAGAAAACCTTATCGCTCTAAAAAATTTCCTGCAACAAATTTTATTCTCCGTTTTTTCTGTGTTACTTCCTCTTGATTTCGTTTCAGGCCGACTGGATGGACGAAAAAACCAGAACGAGTGCCTTGGATAAACTTAAATCCATGAAAACCGTCGTTGGATATCCTGATGAAATTCTCGATGACAAGACTATTGACGAATATTACAAGACATTGGAAATAACCCCAAATGATTTCCTTCAAGCAAATTTAAACCTGAGCAATTTTAGGACAGACCACTCTTTCAGTAATCTAAGGACGCCTGTAGACAAATCAGATTGGCCATGGGTATCACGCAGTTACTCTATAACTGATATACACGCTGATTATGATGACCATTTAAACAACATTAGTAGGTCTATTTTATTGATTGATTCTTGCAAAAACTCTAAAATAGTTTCAGTCAAAGATTCCAAGATTTTCCAAAACAGTTTGCGAGACTTTATTTTATACAAATTTTTTTTCAATACTACGTTTTGAACGAAAGATCTTGGATACTAATGGGCCTGCGTGGAGACCTTTACTTGGTAGATGTGATTAGAGTAAAGAGTTTAGATTTCACTTTGTGATTGTGAGTAAGATTGCTAATTTTTGTGGAATCTATGACGTATGATGACTTAGTTAAGTTTTTCGCCTGGGGTCATTGCTAGAGAGATTGATCGGCGACTTGGGGCAAGAGGGATCTGGCTTACTGGTATAATAATAACATCGTCCCATACGTAGTACGTTAGCGGGACCTCATCCGGGATCCCAAAGACAAAAATAAAATTCCGCTTCTTAAGGAACTTTGTGCTTTAACTGTAGCTCTTTTCAGCAGCTAGAAAAATGAATTTATCAATTTTTTATTTTATAAATGTGATCTTCAGGGGTTTCATTTCTGAACGCTAAAAGACGTCTATTTCGAGTATATTCTTCAAATTCCCCCTAGATTCACTTATGAATTTGATGAAATCTCTTGAAATTCTTTGGCATTTTTATTATTTCAAACTATTTGCCGTCTTTACGTTCACACAATTCTAAGTTTCTACTTTAAAATATATTTTTACAGTATAATTTTATAATTTAATATTTCAATACGTTTTTAAATCTAGAAATTTGTTTATTCCTATATGTAAAGTGAATTCCCGTTTGATAGATATCCCGGCCGGAATTCTACAAGAAATTTTCTTCGATAAGGATAGGCCTCAGTACCTGAACTTCGCTGCGCTTGGTTCGTTTATAATTGGGAATAAAATCACAACTGCTTTTGATAACGAAGGTTCGCAATATGATAAAAATGGAAACCTGAAGGATTGGTGGACACCAGAAACGAAGAAAAAATTTCTTCAGAAAGCTGCTTGCATTACTGAGCAGTACGCAAGTTATACAGAAAAAGATGGCGGCATGAAAGTATGTATATTATGTAAGATTCTTAAAATAAATTATTTTTGTACCTCTAGTTCAAACTGACACTTCCAGCACCCAAGTTCATTATTGTGAATACCAAATTGAATGCAATACGAAACACTTTTTACTCCTAAGATTTCAATTCGAAATATATATTGAAGTTTCAACGAACAAGATTAATTGTGTAACCTAAAAGACGAATTGTCACAAAAATGCAGGAATTTTCTAACAAATAGTAACATTTTCAACATATAAAAGATAAGTTTCTAACCGAAAATGTCGTTATGTATTTTTCAGTTAAAAAACTTAATTTGTCCCCAAGAAAAGACAGAATTTTCAACAAAAAAGTTGAATTTTAAATCAAAGAGTAATTTTTTAACAAACTATAGATCCACTCTCAACCAAGTAGTTGAGTTCTCAAATGAAAAAGATGAATTTTCAACCAAATAGTTGAATTTACAACCAAAACGATAAGTTTCCAACCAGAAAATATTATATTTTAACAATAAAGTTAATTTTCTACCAAAAAGTTTAATTTTCATAAAAATAGATTATTTTTTAACCAAATAGTTAAACCAAAAATATGAATTTTTGACAAAATAGTTTGTTTTCAACCGAATAGTTTAATTTTCTACCAAATTGTTGAATCCTCAATCAAACCAGATCAATTAAGAACTAACTAGTTGAATTTCTAACCAAAAAGGATCAATTTTGAACCAGACAGATTAATTTTTCACAAAAAAAGATGAATTTTCAAAAAAACACTAGAAAAGATCAATTTTCAATAGAAAATATGATTTTTTAACCAAACAGATGAAGTTTTCAGCAAAAAGATTAATATTCTACAAAAAGCATTAATTTTCAATAAAATTGTTAAATTTTAAATACAAGATGACGAATTATCTACAAAAAGGTTGAATTTTCAACCCAAAAAAATTATTTTTTAACAAAAAAATTAATTTTCTACCATCATGTTAAATTTTCATAAAAATAGTTTAATTTTTAACAACAAAGTTGATTTTCAACCGCTTAGTTTAATTTACCACCAAATTGTTGGGGTGTACTTCCGAAAAGCGCATGAAAGTCATGGGTTTTTAATGTTTTTCACCATGAAAATGGAATTTTCGCGTATTTTCACCATCAGTTTCGTAATGAGAGCATCAAAATACATAAGTGTACAGAGTTTACAATTAATCGGAGGTATGCGCTTTTTGGAAGTATATCAAATTGTTGAATCCTCAACCAAACGAGATTAATTTAGACCAAAACAATTGCATTTTTATAAAAAAAGTATGAGTTTTCAACCAAGCAGATCAATTTTCCTCTAACATGGACGAATCTTTAACTATGTTCAACTATTCTCAATAAAAAATGATAATTTTCAACCAAACACAGAATAGTTATATTGTTGGTTGAAAAAACTAATTTTTCACCAAAAAATGCATTTTTAACAAAGTAGTTCAACTTTCAACCAAGCAGCTGTCTTTCTCACCAAAAAATGATCTTTTAACATAATAGTTATATTTTTAACAAAATAGTAAAATTTTCAACCAAATACAAGAATTTTCAACCAAACCGATTTGATTTTTCTTCTTGGTTTCTATTAATTTAATACACATTTAAGCGAAAAAACAAGAAAACGCCAAAGTTTTTTAAAAATAGAGAAAAAAATAAAGATTCTTTCAAACTTATCATCAGAAAACGTACTCAATGTTATCTAAGTTTGCAATGTTACGTTGACTGACCCCCCCCCCCCCCCACCCAGAAAATTGGTGACCTAGTTTATGGATGGCCCCTAAAAATTGTAGAACTTTTCGAAAGTATGTTTCAGAATATTAAATTTGCCTGAAAACAGATGGTCCTGTTTATTATGGTGGTCTAAAAATGAATTGGAAAAATATTTCTTCCAAAGTTCTGTGCACGTTGCCCCAAAAAGTTTAACACGTGCTTCCCATAAGAAGAAAAGGCGTTTTTGTAAATTTTATTCAGAATCGTCAATATTAGGTACATGGAGATGAAACTCAACATTTCTCTTTACGATCAGCCATAGAATACAAACAAAATATTACTTCTCCAATATCAACCCCATAAGTATGTTTTATAGGATCCCATAAAATCCCATAAGTGAAAAAATGGTTTTTGCCAGTTTTTGGCGCTAATTAGGATTTTCTGCGATTTTTTAATTGCAAATTGTTTCTAATACAAAAACAAACTACTTTATACTGATAATCAGATGTTTAAATACATTTTTTAAACAATTTATTGATATAATCATTTCGACAATTTATTCTTATTGTTAATAATATTCTCTTTGAATAATGCAGGAAATTGTTGTTTTTTTCTGAAATTATTTACTTTTTGTCCACTTTTTGCTTAAAGTGAGTGAAGTAATAATTAATTAGAGTTAACAAAAATAATTGTTCAAAAAATGTATTATTATCGTTAATAATATTCTCTTTGCTTAATGGTAGATAGTTGCGATTTTTCTGAAATTTTGAACTATTTGTCTATTTTCCACTTGAAGTGACTTAATAATTATTTAAATTTACCCGAAAAAATTTCTGAAATTTTATCTTTTTGTCCACTTATTACTTAGTGAGGTAATAAACAATGCAAGTTAACAAAAATGTTTGTTTAAACAATTAATTATTGTTCATAACTATTTTCTCTGATATGAGTGCTAGAAAGTTGCGGTTTCTTCTGAAATGTTTAACTTTGCCTGGCCTTTTTGATTATGAACAAATATTGAATAAACATTAGAGAGCATCATATTTTGAATAATCTCTTCCTTTTTTGTGAGTATACTTTGCTGAAATAGAACAGATATTTGAAAAATTCTTCAAGTTTTCTATAAGGACCATATTAAATGTAAATTTTCTTTGTGGTGGTTACTGAGAGTCCCTTTGTTGACATTAATATTATATTATTATTTATTTTTTGTTCCTGAGTAAAAAATTATAGAAAAGCTGAAAATTCCAGAAAAACCCGCAACTTTCTAGTATTACTCTAAGAAATTATTGCTACAAACAATTAAAAATTGTTTGAACAAGTATGTTTGTTAAAATTAATTGAGTATTACCTCACTCTAATTGAAAATTGGACAAAAAGTGGAAATTTTTTTCAAAAAACCCCGACTTTCTAACTCTATTCCCAGAGAAAATTTGCTAGAAACAATGATACATTGTTTATACAATTTCTGTTAAGATCTAGTTATCAGTATAAAGCTGTCTTTTATATATGAGAAACAATTTGCATTTAAAAAACCGCAAAAAATCATAATTAGGGCCAAAAACTCGCAAAATTCATTTTTTCACTTATGGGCTTTTTTGGAACCCTATAAAACAGACTTATGAGGTGATATTTGAAAAGTGATATATTTTTTGTATTCTATAACTCATTGTTTGAACTTTCCCAATTCTAATTGTAAATAAATATGAATATAGAAGTGTTGAATTTCAACTCGTTTCATCTAATATTGACGATTCTGCATACAATTTCAAAAACGTATTTTTTCTCATGGAAAATTTACGGGCGATATGCATGAAAATTCGAAAAAAAATGTGGGAAACCCTGCTGTTTACACGGAGAATAGAATCTCTTTTCATATATTCCATTTCGAGGACTTCAGCATTTTCTATCATTTTTTTCAGTGGGAAGTCGAGATATAATTTTGAATGCTTTTGAATTTAAACTGTAACTGATAACCCTAGTTGTGCTATATATTACAAAATGCATTACTTTTTTTCTTTGAAATTTGCGAACCGAATTATTACAATAACAAATATTTTCCACTTTTCAGTTTAATGGTACCGTAACGGAAAGGAGAAACATTGCAGACAATGGAGGCGTAAAAATGTCCTACCTAGCCTATCAAGATTGGGTAAAACGTCACGGCCCCGAACCCACATTGCCCGGATTAAAATATTCTCAATCACAGCTTTTTTGGATTCAAGCCGCTATAACACAATGTGTGTATAACACAAAATAAAAAAACTGTGAAATGTTAAAACCGTTTGGCCGAGACTAAGTCCTCTGTACTATACACGGGTTTTACTGCGATTTTCCTTGTGTACTACAAATAATAAATATTGTAGGTGAATACTAGTACAGATATTAAATAAAGATGGGCGCAGCCACTAAGATGTAGTATCAATAAAGTAATTTCTCGGATCATTCCGTGAATGTAATTTAATGTCATCTATTGTACATTTTTTCACAAAATACATATTTCACTTTAAAATAAATCCACCAATGTATTCTTTTACATAGGTCGCCATTGTACAAATATAAATAAAAAACTATTCCTTACTGAAATACCTGAAAAATTCTTTCGCTTTTTTGTGGAAGGTAGAAGTTGAGATTTATACATAATAAATATGTATGTATGCCAGGATGTTCCTAAAATCGTTTTAGCATTAACGTATAAAACTTTAAGCTGCCTGCTAAGTATTTTAATTACTCAATATTGTTAGGAGTTTCAATTTTCAAATTATTTTTTTTATTGTATATTTTATTTATTTTTCATAGAAAATTGCAATTATTCAGGAAACTTTGTACAAATTATTTGCCATGTATAAGCATCATCTTGAATAAGTATGAAATCGCGTGCCTAATGACGGTTATAATAATTGTATAGCTTTTTTCCTTATGCAAAAGATACTTTCTGGTGTCTCTAAATCAAAACTAGTAAAATTCAAATGATTACTAGTGAAATTTTACAGGTTTCATTAGCGAAAATTGAACCACCGAAGATCAGTGGAAAATCAATAATTCGATTACTTAAGATATTTGCTAATTCATTAGTCGAAAATTCTTATAAAAAATTGCTCGATGCAAATGAATCAATTCACTTAAGTTTGTATATAATGATCAAAAAACGGTAATAAAAATAGAAAACGTGAAAAATATAAATGTTTGATAAAACAACGCGATGGAGTTACAGTCTTAACTCTACGGAAATAATAAAAAGGTCACATTGCGAAATTGTAAACGTGACGTAGCCTTCCTTAATTTAAAAACATTTGCTTCTGATTTCTTGAACCAGTATAAAGAAAATAAGAATTTATTAGAATCTTTAAATAACAATAGATCAATGGTCTTGAAATTAATTGTACGTATTCAGGGTGTTCAAACTCTACATTTTTCCACAGAGTTCTGTTTTTGAGTTTCAAAATTTTGTTTGTTTGTATATTTTTCTTATTTTCCACAGAAAATTGCAATTATTTAGGAAACGTTGTGATAATTATTTGCCCTGAATAAACATCAACTTGAATAAGTATGAAATTGAGTATAACTAATTTGATTAGCGAAAAGTGAGCCACTAAAGATAAGTAGAAAATTATTAATTCGACTATTCGAGATATTTTCTAATTCAATAGTGAAAAACTAATTGCTGGGTGAAAAACATTCATTCAGGACTGCATATAATAATCTTAGAAAAGTTATAAACATGGCAAACGTGAGAAATAGAAAAGTTTAATAAAACGATGGACCGATTTAGCATTCTCAACTCTGTTGAATCAACAAGAAGGTCATATTGTGAAATTGTGCACGTGAAGTAGCCTGTCTCCGTCTTAAAAACAATGCCTTCTGAATGTCTGAACAACGTTCCAAAGCTACAAATTAATTATACACATTCAGGGTCTTCATGCACAACATTTTTCTGATTTTCCATAAAAAATTACAGTTATTTAGCAAACGTTGTAAAAATTATTGACCTTGTATAAGGATGAACTTGAGTATCTAAAGAAGTTTATTTTTATTTCATAGCTTTTTTTCACTCATGACGTCACATAGCTAATTCAAATATAGAAAAAACCTTGTCTTGAGGTTAAAGTTGGCTGTTCCAAAAACAACGTTTACTTTATTCAAATATATTTTAGTTTTATTTATTTTATTTTTCAGTATTTTTCTGATTGAACTACATATTTTTTCCGTGTAGCTACAACTCTCTCTTCAATATTTTTGGTCCTTACGTATTGGATGTTTAAGTTTGGTGTCTTTTTTGGGTGAACAACTTTTGTCTACTCATTTTTTTGTAGCTCGTGTCGTTTGTCCAACAATTTAATTTTTTAAATGTTTTTTTTACGAATAAAACAAAAACTACACATGCTATCAAAAAGTAATTCATTAGACATTTGTAGATCTGTTATGGGTGCAAAATTTTTGTCGAATCATCTTTTTTCGTATCTTGCATAGTTTGAGCGCAAAATAAAATTATTTTCTCCTTCACTATTTTTTTGTGCAATAAAAATTTGAATTTATGGTTTTTCGAAAAAATTCAAAAAGCTGTTGAGATAATCTTAAATGGCTTTTAAAAATAAACGTTTTTCTTGTCTCTACCTATTTTTCATATCGTGCGTTGTTTGGCCTAAAAAAATATTTTTTTCAATTTTTCAAATGTTATAACTCTGATAATTTGCTTTCTATCGAAAAAAGTCGCGAGGATAAATTCTTCGAATTTCCGAGTCATACGAATAGCCCTACATAGAACTTTTAAATCTTAAAAGAAATGTTCTAAAAATTGTTGAAAATGCTCCACATTTTTGAATTTGTATCCAAAATAGCTGGCTCGCTAGCTGGTACTTACTTTTCAGGCCTCCAAGCAATCTACCAAAGTGCAATTCAATCGGCTAATTCCTTCAAAAGTTATCGTGTATACAGCAACGACAACGTAAACGACGGCACCGACGTAAAAACTATTTTTTCTGACTCAGAGGGCCTCAAAATGTCGAAATTTGATGGAATCCGCGAAATTCATTTTTCATATACATATAAACAATACCTTTTCATGAAGATGAGAATGTAAAAATCCTACTATTATGTCTACTATTATTAGTCTACTATTATGAAATTTTCAGTAAGGCTAATCCATTTCCAGCTCGTCAAGAGCTAGTATTACGAAAACTTTCAGGACTAATCGTACCGAAATTTTTGCAAAAATAGCCAAAGTATATGCATTTATTTAGCGCTGTATATTTATTTATTAATTTATTTGAAAAACAACAAAAGCCCAACAGTTTAAAAAATAAATTATAGGGCTACAAAGATGTACATTATGTACATTCATATAGGTGTGAGCACGCAGGCAAACTTTTATATCGTGTTCATGTGTTAAAAAAAAATTATGCAAAACATTCATAAATTCTCTTAGAGACATATAAAATAAACCAAGATTCTAATCGATTAACATGACCTTGTTTGCGCAATTACACATCACTAGATAAAATTTAATTTTTTCGAATCGAAACAAAACAAAATTAATAGAGTTGATATGGTAACCATTTCCCATGTGGTGGGTAAATCTTAACACGTAAAGTTAATTTTTGTTGCAGTTAAAGATAACTCTGCAATCTTTGTATAGATTACATTTTGTTTTTTCTGTGATATTGAAAATCTGAGAGGTATTACTCTTAGAATTTGAGAAATAGAACATAGGCGAGCTTATAGAGTTAAACTTCGCTACATTTTTGGAATACATTGAAGTAATGATGGACTATCAATTAGTCCTCGGAAAATTTTGAACAATGTTTGACTACTTGGGAATATTCGTCTATCTTCGAGAGTCCATATGTGGAATCTATTACGTGAAGCCTGGTGGCAGATCCCCGAGAAGGGTAAAATTTGTCCTCCTTAAACGCTAGGTATTTAATGAAACGCATTTGACAGCTCTCAATAGCAGCTATATGCTTTTTTGTATGTGGGGACCAGATGATAGAAGCATATTCAAGTTTCGATCTAACAAGTGAGCAAAATAATGTCATAAGCGGATTTGTTGTTTTAAAGTGTCTACATGCTCTCAACAGAAAACCAAGAGTTTTATTTGCACCAGCAACCAACTCATTTGTGTAGTCATTAAAATTCAAACGACTATCTAGTAGAATACCTAGATCTCTATAGATTTCAACATCATCTGCATAAAGAAGGTGATTGCAATTCAAAACAAGTGATACATCGTTTATGAATATAAGAAAACGCAATGGTCCCAAATTGGAACCTTGAGAAACTCCAGATGAAGGTACAAACGGAAGAGAGAAGTAGCCACCATACTGAACCATATGATTCCTATCAGTAATATACGATGCTATCAGAATCAAGAGCTTATGCGGAACTTCTATTTCACAAAGCCTATTAAGTACTAAAGCATGGTCGACCTTATAAAAACCTTTATAATTATCTGTAAAAATAACATCAACCTTATCGTAATGGACAAGATCCTTTAATTCTGCGTAAACACAAGTAGATTGGAAGTGGTAGATCTCCGTGGAATGAAGCCATGTTGAAATGTTTATATATTTCTAGCAATAAGAGTATATATAAAATTATGCAGACATAATTCAAAAACTTTGGAAAAATTATTCAACATGGCAATAGGCCTGTAGTTGGTAACTTCAGATTTGAGTCCTTTCTTAAATAAAGAAAAACCCCAGCCTTTTTTGATTCTTTAGGATATGTACCACGTTCTAATGCTAGAGTAACTATTTTCGTAAGAGTTGGAGTAAATAAAAATACGCAATCCCTAACTACAAACTCAGGTATCATATCAGGCCCAGAAGTAAATTTATTTGGCAACTAATTAATTCAAAGAATTTTATAGAAATAGAAAAGATGATAAATAGACAATATCAACATGACAAATCAAAGAAATCGGTTGTGTAACACCTTCTACTTTATTGAAACAATAAGTAGAAAATATAGTGAAACTTGTTGAAAGATTACGTCAGCTCAAACAACATAATGTATTCACAAGTTATGTTGCTTGAAAATAAATAAAAATGAAATGGTGCAAATTATTTTAAATCAAATAAACTTTGCTTTTACCTCATAGCAATACACAAAATGTTAGAATACAAAAATAAATAATTTTAACAATTTTTACTTTTAAAGAATTATGTTTCTCCACTATTCATGTAGGTAACACTGTTGACAAATATACTACCGTACAATTTCGTATGATGAAGGTGAATTATTCACCAACTCATCATGATTTTTTAGATTCTGTACACACAGATTTGTATATAAAGAGCAGGTAGCCAAACACTAAATGTTAGCCGATAATTGTAAGATAAAGGAAACTAAAAATTCTGTAAAACATGATAAGATTAAGAATTCTAATTTTTCTTTTTCTCTTTTGTATTTTGCACAAGTGCGAAACAAGAAAAGTGGAAAAAGAGACAAGTGCGAAACAAGAGAACAGCAAGGAGTGCCAAAGTCCTCAATGTAAAAATGCAGGTACGTATAATTATTCTTAAATCTAAATTTTTTAAATAATTGAACTACTCTGATCGTTGCCAGAAGTTTGAAGACTTTTTACTTAAGCATTGCAATATTTCGGAATGTGTATGTCTAAATAAAAAAGACCCATTTTCTCAATTTTATTTTAGACGTCATAAGCGTGTGTCAATGTTGACATTCCCGATTTCGGTTTTTTATCTAGAAGTGAAAGTTTATGGGTCAATTGCAATCAAACCATTTTTAAAAGAGGCAGGAAATTCGGAAATATTTGAACCCTTTTCAATTGAACGTACACCTATTCTTCTTTTTCAGCCCAATACTTTCGTTATAAGAATGAGTAAAATTTTTACTAATTGTGTTATATTCAATAAATAACAATATTGGCTGATTCTTTACTGATTTCTGTTACTTATGAGCAATTCCATGCCAAATCATATGAAGAATTTCAGCTATTGTTAGTAATTTTGATGAAAATTCTAGTATTCGTTCTTTAAGGTGATGAAAGAAAAAACCTAAATTAATTTTTGAAGAAATCAAAAAACTTAGGAGATATTCAAAATTGAAAATTTTAGTCCTTTTTTTCTCAAAGTCTGATAACTTTTGTGATTTTAATGATATTCAGGTTTTTTTCAAATTATTCGTAATAGGACGCAGTCTTCAAAAAAATATTTTCATCATTTTTTGTATATAGATAGCTCGCAATGTCCTCTACAAGCCCTATAAATATCGAAATGAGCAATAGAAAAATATTATAATCGTATGCATAAGAAGTGTGTTTTTTTCAGAAATTCAGTTTCAAAATTAGTTTTTGAATAATCCAAGAAGTTTTTGAATTTTTTTTGTTCCACAAATATTTTTTCAAAACTGCATCTCATTACGAATAATTAAAAAATAGACCTTAATATAATTAAACTCAACAAACGTATGAAAATTTAAGAAAAAAAGAAACAAGATTTTCAATTTTGAATATCTCCTAAGTTTTTTGAGTTGAAAAAAAAAAATGATTTTAGGGTTTTTCTTTTAACACCTAAGAGAAAGGATACTAGAATTTTCATCATAATTCCTGACAATAGCTCAAATTTTTCGATTATTTCACATGGAATTGCTCTTATCTATTAATGAACTTTTCTAGTCAATTTTTTTTCTACATAAAATAGTGGCCCATCTGGGTGAAAAAGATTAAGTGTGTAAACAATTCTCCTTTTTCCATTCTGAAGCATTGTTGTGTAAATACGTTGTAATGGCAGAGGTGACGTAGCTTATTTACAATTCTTACGATTTTGCCATCTCACTGGTTCAATAAAATTTAATATGCTTCAAAATTGCGTTTTCTATCATACTTTTCTGTTTCTCACGTTTCTTATTTTCAAAAGATTCTTTTATTTATTGTAATTATATGGCCATGGATAAATTCATACCTTCTTAATCTGAATAAGCAAGAATTTCACCTCTAATTTAAATCAGGGAGTTTATCTGCGAATCAGTAAAATTCCACTGATACAGCAGTGTATACGTATACTTTCGATTTTTGGTGATCGACCGCCCCCAAATTGTCCATTATCCGGAAAATGTAATTCCGCATTCTTTTTTTCAAATCTGTGAACATCACCACATACTTTTGGGCTTATGAAATTAACATGAAGGATTAAATGGAATGTTCAAGGAATATTTTTTGAAACCCCCCCGTTTGCCGAAATAGAAAGCTCAAATCCCGTAAAATTTACCAGACTGTATAAATTAAAAATTAAATGTATAAATAATAATTTTTTATAATATAATAAAATATAATAATTTTTTTGCTAATAAATCGTGAAAAGTTATTATTTACTGGAATAATAATAATTTAAAAATAATAATAAATAAAATAAATTCAAAAATAATAAATAATAATTTACTGGATATTTGGCAATTATTTAAACAATTTGCATTTGTTGAAAAAAAAATTTCCGGTAAATCGTAAAAAGTTATTACTTACACTGTGTCGCTTATTAATCATTATTTACTGATCTCAACGAAATCGATCTGAAAAATAACTATCCATAACGTAAGTAAATAAAAATTGTTTAACAAGTTAGGGTATAAGTTCTGAGATAAGAAAATACCAAACAATAAGTGACATAGTGTAAAAGATTCAAAAAAATTATAATTTTCTCCACCTTTCCTATGAAAAGGACAAGTAAATGATTATTAATTGTTTATGATAAATAATTGCCCACTGTCTTCCACAAAACATACCAATCTTAACAATCACAATGGGAAAATGTTTGAAAAATAATAATTGTTCAAATGAATGCTAAATATCGTTGAAAAGTTATATTACTCTCAGCTTTCGTTAACCGTGTCATTAATTCCAGAAAATAATCACTTTTTACGGTTCAGAGGGCAAAAAGTTGGTAAAAAAATAAGTAGTGTTTAAATAATTACCAGATAGGTTAAAAAATTATACCCTTGGCATTCATTAACTATTATCATTTATCCCGAAAAATATTAACTTTTTACGATTTACTAGAGAAAAAAAAGTGTTTGAACAAATTATAATTGTTGAAACAATTGAAAATGATTTTAAAATACTTTTAAACCTCTCACTTATAAAATAAAAATAATGAATGTTATACAGAACGAAAAAAAATACAAGGGGGTTAGTGGCACATTAGAAGAGGGTTGAAATGAAAGATTATTGGTTGAAAATTATTCTTTGAAAATTCCTTAAGAAGTGACTAAACTGTAATTCACGAAAAGTTAATAAACGAGGGGCCCGGGTTAATATTAACGGATTTAAAAAAGAGGGAATTTCTTTTTCCAGAAAAGGAACAAATTGGGGGGGGGGGGAGTTCGGTCATGAAAAATTAAAAGTCAACTTTTTGTAGGTATAGATTTGAACTACTTATGTATATGCTGATTTGAATTAGCTGTTTTTCGCTCATTCAGATGGGGAGAATATAAACTCACTTCACAATTTAAAGCTAATCAGGCAATAATTGGACTATTCCACATTGTAGTTTCCTAATTATCGTTGTTGTCTCACTTCTCTCTAATTTATATAATTCAATTAATTTGAGTGATTCAACTAATTTAATAAACCTAATTTATTCAATTAATATAAATAATTTAATTGGACTTCCGGTTCGGGTATGGAGACAAGTAGACGAGTGTGAGATCGGTGAAGAATTTTGAAAGGATAAAGACGGTAATGAGAGTAGTAGTGTACTGGTGAAGTGAAGAAAAAGGAGAGGAAGTTGTTGGAAAAAGTTGGAAGTGAATGTGTGGATGTGGAATCTGTGGAGAAGATGTAAGGATCAAAGTAAAAATTGGAGGCTAGGGGTCGAACCGGAAGGACAAGGAGAAGAGGCGCTGGGGGCTTGCGTGAAGAGAGCGTCAGCTGTGACGAGAAGGTAGCTTGACTACAGCGGTGATTTCAGCGGTGGAGAAGAAGAGAGAGAGTGAAAGAGAAGTCACAGCGGGCAGGAAGAGTGAGAAAGTGCGTAGAGATGGTGAAGATGCGTATAAGCATCCGGTAGCTCAATTTGAAGATCGAAGGATGTATGGAGAAGGCGAGCTCAGCCGAGCCGAGGAAAAAGGGAGAATAGTCTACGAGGGGAAGTGAGACAAAGGTGAAAGATGCGAGTTCCCGGACGAAGGGAAACGAGAGGACGTGAAAGAATCCTCCAAGGGCTTTGACGAAGGAAGAGTGGGTGGTAGTGAAGGAGGACAGAGCGGTAAGAAGGAGAAACTTGAAGTTGCTGGGGGTCAGCGGAGACGACTGCGAGGTAGTGAGCGTAATGGCGAGCCGTGATCTAGATCATGGTGGCGAGCCTTGCGGCACGCACACAGAGGGTGGCGAGAGTTGAGCAGACATGGAAGATTGATGGTGGATTGATGCTCAAGCTGAAGTCTATGGAAAACAAAACGGAGCTACTGGAGGCAAGGGGTCAGCTCAAGAACTCAGGCATATGGATTGATGAAGATTGGACGGAGAGAGAGGAGTTGGTAGAAGACTGGCTTCGAAGAGAGAAGGAGAGGCTGGAAAGGGCAGGCACCGAGGTGAAGATAAAATATATGATAACGAAAGTAGGGGAGACAATATGGAAATGGAACAAGAAGGAAGGCAGAATGGAGGTGATTCGGCTAGAGGAGAAAGAAGAGATGGAAGAAGCAGAGAGTGGTGAAAAAGTTCAAGTGAAAAGCAGAGCAAGGTGGTTGGTGGTTGCTGTGAGGGTATGTGGTGAATGGGACTGGATCGAAGTGTGGGTTAGGATGTGATGTACATCTGAGAATGAAAAGCGGCTAGGATGGAAAAATATTTTTTTGACCGACTAGTAGGAGGGAGTTTTTTTTACTGCTAGATGAGGGAGGTAAAGAGAAGAGAGCGAAGAAAGGGAAAGGAGGTAGAGACAATAAGCTGAGTTTTGAAAGTTGTAAATTTACAATCTGACAGTTTTCGGGTAAAGGGAGAGTTTGTGACTGTAGCAAAGGGAAGAGGATGAAGTAGTATAGATATAGGGCTTCCGCTTACAGAAGGAGGTGTGGGGTTATAGAGAGGTAGGTGAAGTTAGTTTAACAACTTTGTCAGGAGAAGCTTTGTAATGGCTTTTTGAAGACTCTCAAACCCTTAAAAGGGAGAGAGTATTATAAATACACATATAAATAATTTAATTAATTTCGCAAATTGAGATTATAATAACGTTTTTCTAGAATTGAATCTTAAAATTCAAAACTTATTTTGTAGCTACTACGATCCGGGAGAGTATCGACCCCAATGTAGCGCCGTGCGAGGACTTTTATAAATTTGTCTGTGGTAATTTTTCAAAAAATGCAGTTATTCCAAAAGATTTTATGAGTGTCGATAGATATGATTCCCTTAAACCTAAGATTGCGAAGCAACTAAAAAGTGATCTTGAAGGGCCAATTCAACCCAATGAACCAAGATACATGACACTATTGAAAAACTACTACAAGGCTTGCACGAACACGAGTGAGCACATTTTTAAATCCTAAATTTCATACTACAAACATTTTTCGTATCAAAAACTAATTCCTAACTCTTTTATAGATGCGATTAAAAAAAATGGTCATCATACATTATTAGGCAAATTCAAAAATATAGGTGGCTGGCCTCTACTTGAAGGAGACTCGTGGAATGATAAAAAATTTGATTGGGAACAGGCAACTTATGACATGCAGAAAGAGGGATTTGCAACGGACGGCCTCTTTACCTTCGCTATAGTCCCAGATTTTTCAAACAGTAACAAAAATGTTTTAAATGTACGTTGTTACTATCAGAGCAAAAAATTTAAAAATAAATTAAACTTTGATTTTTTAATTTAAAAAATTACTGTTTTAGATCGACCAACCACTGCTCCGTCTTGGACACGAATCTTTAGTAAAAGGGCTCAATGACAAGTCCGTCACTGACTACTACCACAATATGGTTGACACGGCTGTTAATTTTGGTGCAAATAAAACTAGAGCTGAAAAAGAATTAAGAGAAGTACTTAACTTCGAAATGAAGCTCGCCACTGTGAGTATGAATTAAATTATGATAGATCGATGAGAAATGGGATATACAAATATATTAATATTTCGACGTCATCACTATTACTATATCTTACAAATATAAACTTCAAAGTATATATTATATGAAGGAAAAAATCAAGGAGCATCTAATTATGCTAATTTAGATATCGTCTCCCTACGTATGCTAATTTTTATTACAACACTTCATTAGTTTTATTTATATATTATTCCAAGATATCAAAGACCCCGCACCAAAGAAGCTACAGTAATAATCGGTCGAGGTACTTTTGGAAAATTTCTTATATTTTTATGAGTTACGAGGTAGAAGAATTCTAATAAAATCCTTCGAGACCTTTCTAGATTTGAATGATGTGGGGTTTATTTTCGAGAATAATTAATTTTGGCAACAAAATGGCTTTTTAGAAAAATGATTCCTGGAGTAGTTGCTGGAGATATCGATTTTTAAGTTTCGGATTCATTTTTCACACAAAAAATCCTTCGGAAAACGTCTTGAAATGTTGTCGCCACCTATACCGTACTCCCCCGCTTGCTTGTTAGAATTTTTTTTTTCGAAAACCAGTAGAAAACGCTCTCAAATAATTTCAGGGCTTTTGGAGAATACTTATACTTTCCCCGGATAAAAAAATAACAAAAATAATAAAAAATGCAATTGTGTGGAAACACGTTTTTTATTTGTACTTTTTTCACAAAATGTGCAATATTTTTTGGTCCTTTTTATTTTTGAATGTATCTCAAAACAAGTCAGTTCATATGCCAAAAAGTTAAATCTGTCAATTAGAACCAAAGACATACCGTTCAATGAAGAACGTTATCCAAAAACTCAAAGTCCCATATCTCCACCATTTTTTCGAATTTTTGAAAGATATTTTGTAGAAGTTTTTCGCTACCAAAACATCATATACTTTTCGGATTCCACCAACTGAACTGAAAAGCCCAAAGCTACATAAGGAGGAGTCACGTTAGACGTTAGAAATGAAAAAGCTCAGAACCCGGCAGCTTTTGACCAATTTTGATGAATCCTTTTGCATTGTGTTTCGAAATGTGTCAAGTAAAAATTTTTTTCAAATCTGCGCGCTAATTTGAAAATGCATTTTTTTCAAAAATTTGCAAAAATCAATGAAAAACTTGAATAACTTGAATAAATTAGGTCCTATAGCAACGGAAGCACTGTGTATGTGTATATTGGGGTTGCTCATTATGAATTTGAGGTAAAAAAATTCAATATGGCGGACCAAAAGTTTTTAACATTTATAAACTTTGAAAAAAAAAATGAATAATAAATATTTAGCATGCATATTCCTGAAGGCATGAGAAGTTAATAAAAAATCATTATGACCCGGAATGAAGGGGGAAAACACCCCTAACTCCTACAGATTTTACAAATGCAGTACTGAGAATCTGAAAGCACTGATCATAAGTGAATAAGAATACAGTGAAAGTGCATTGATACATTACAAAAGACTTTTAAAAAATATACCAGAGAAAGCAAAACTAAAAAGTATTAGAACAATCTTTTACTGCATTTATAAACTCTGCTTGCAGTAACGACACATGTCTTTCGGTATTTGGTCAGATATTTTTAATTCGCTATGTTCATTTATTGTATAATTATTGATTCATTATAATTTAATATGATTATCTACTTAATAATATCACAATTTTAAGTAGTTATGAGATTTTGAAACGTTTTCTTCTAAATGAAACACCCTCTCCCGAAATGCTTTTTGATGATTATTTCGGAAAGGGTGCATCGGGAAAACCCGAAATGCTTTTTGATGATTATTTCGGAAAGGGTGCATCGGGAAAAAATGAATTTTTGCAGGCAACTTGTACATAAAATATACATGAATAATCATGGTATTCACTTTCTCTTTGTCGGCCATACTTTCCAAGATATCCACCGTGGGATTAGGGGGGGGGGAGTTAAGTTGTAGAACGAAAAATTCTATATAATTTCAGTACTGTACACTATTATCCAGAAGTGACCACCATCATGATATCTCGGAATATATGATTGACAAAGAAAAAGTGAATATCATGATTTTTGTGCATATTGTATGTACAGTTTTCCTGCAAAAATTAATTTTTTAGTGATGTACCCTTTCCAAAATAATCGTAAAAAATTATTTTTCATAATGAGCAACCCCAATATACATCAACACAGTGTTTTCGTTGCTCTCGGACTTAATTTATTCAAGTTATTCAAGCTTTTCATCAAGTTTTCGAAATTTTTGAAAAAAAAATGGATTTTCAAATTAGCGTACAGATTTTTTAAAAACATTTTGCTATACATATTTAGCAACACAATGCAGAAGGTGATTTTGAAAATCGGTGGAAAGCCACAGGGTTCTGAGGTATGTATAAACTTAAGTTGACTCCTCTACTAGCCGACCGAGGGAGTCACCACACTTTCACCACTTAAGGGAGCAAAATTAGAAGAAGTTTCTGATTTCATGATAAAATACTAAAACATTGTATTGTTTAGGTAAACTTAAAAAAAATCTAGCCCGAAAACATCATTCATTCACGAATAAATTTGAAAGACTAGAAAATTCAAGTCCGGGAAAATATTCCGGGGGTCAATACTCGATCATATTAAAATATCCTAAAACCCTAGATCTCCCTGAGTGAAGAAGAAAGACGCAATGAAACAGCTCTCGAAAACCTAACGACAGTAAAAGACCTGACCAAAAAATATCCGAGTATTTCCTGGAAGAAGTACTTCAACACAATTCTCAAATCGGCTTTCGTAATTGGTGATGATGAAATAATAAGAGTGAGCGTACCTACTTTTTTCGACAAATTCGAAAAATTGATGAAGAAAACTCCGAAAAGGGTGGTGGCTAATCACCTCTTTTGGCAAGCACTTGATGAAAGTCAACTTTTTCTAACCAAGCAGGATTGCCTCTCAATAACATCTCAATTTCTAACTTTGATTACTGGGGCTATATATGCCAGGAAGTACTTCACACCAGAAACTAAGAAAAGTGCAGAAGAATTAGCAGTCAATATTGAACAACAGTTCCAGAAAATTCTAAAAGAGGTGAGATTTCCAAAATGTATTTAAAATTTTCGTTTTAGGAAGTGAAGTAGGATGATATTTCATGAACTGAGATAGAAAATAATAAGATTTTTGGGAATGGAGCATTGAATAGAAGATAATATAAAAAGGGAAAAAGGACTGATATAGTGAAGACGGCAAACAGGCTCTCAGGACTGTTCAAATACCTCGAAACGAGAAAAATTCGCATTTCCGTCTATGACACATAAAAATAGTTTCATTCTGGTCTACAAAAGGAGGGTGTTCTAAAAAAACGTATTTCACTAGGGGACAAGACTCCCCCTTATATTGTGAAATTCCCGGAAAAAGAAATTGCATTATTTTTTTCCTTCAAATTTGCCAGTATTAGGATTTACCCCCGGGTTATTGAAATTATTATTCGGTTTTAAGTGGCAAAAGCTCACTTTTCGGAAAATGGGCAAAAAAGTACTGGTTATAAACTTTATATAAATTGAATTTCTGTCATTTTTTAATAAATCTTCAAGGAAGCGTTCCTATCACATAACTTTTCAATTTGACGCTCAAACCACTTCGTGATGTGCCTGGAAAATATCTCAAAAATGCACAACAGCAGTTTATTTCATATTCCTGAAAAAGACGAGCTTTTTAAAATTTTTTCAGCATACATTTTTTGTATTCTATGTTTGAGAAGTTTTTCAGTATTTGTCAGCAAATTTGAAATTATTTCAACAATTATTATTTGTTAAGAAATTTTAATTGAGCGTCTGGATTCCTCTAACGTCTTTAGCGCTCAGCCTCGCTCTCCCAGTACCCCGTCGGTTGCCGGAACGCGGATAAATTTCCGAAAATGACCAACTTGGGAAATTCACTGCGAAAAAAATATGACCGAAAATTTTTATTGCACTGAAATCAATTACTTTTTACATTAAACTCGCGAAAGCTCGGCTTCTGCTCGACGAAATGATTTCGCTTTTTTTCCAAATAAAAAAACTTTTGCCGCTGTCCACTCAGGTTTTAATAATAGATTTTCTCCTGATATTTGCAACAAAAAATTATTGCAAACCATTACCGTCAGGAATCTTTTCCTCAGACTTTGACGGAAAAAAGTCTCCAGGGAAGTTTCGCGGGTGGAAAGCTTCCAGTGACAAAGTTGTTCCTTGATGTTTAAGGAAAACTTTAAAAAATTTTGAGCCAAATCGTTTTCTTTGTTTAAAAGATGCGAGAGGTTTTTTATTGCTGCGCGCGCACTCGACTCGACCGGCGCCTTTGTACCCACCACTGTGGTCTAGAATAGGAATTTACTGTTTATAATCGCCCACAGGTCCTATTTCTTAACCGATTTCAAAGTTCTTTTTTTCGAAATGCTCAGCATTACATTTTCAAGAGAATTTTGGTTAGCGATTTTTCAATTTTTGTCACAGAGAAACAATATATAAACAAATAAAGTGACGAAATTGGCCATTTCAGCTTTGCGAATTTTTATCTCAAGAAAAAATACAGAAAGAGACTATCAGCTGGAATTATTGAAACTCAACAATTCTCTTCGCAGCTAGCCATAGAATACAAATGAAATATCACCCATAAGTGAAAAAATGGCTTTTGCGAGTTTTTGGCGTTGATTATGATTTTTTTAGGTTTTTCGAATGCAAATTCTTGATAATACATAAAATACTACTTCATACTCATAATTAGATGCTTACGCGCATTTTTTAAACAATTTATTATTGTTTATAGCAATTTTCTCTTAGAATAGAGATAGAAAGTCGCGGTGTTTTCATAAATTTTCGGCTTTTTGTCCAATTTTCAATCAGACTAAGGTTGATTCTAATCAGTTGATTCTAACTAACATAATTGTTTAAATAATTTATTATCATTCCTAATAATATTCGCTTTGAATAATGCTAGAAATTTGCGTTTTTTCTGAGATTTTTCCCTTTTTATCCAATGTCCAATTATATTGGGGTATATAATTAATTAAATTTAAAAAACTAACAATTGTTTAAACCGTTTATCACTATTGTTAATAATATTCAATTTGAATAATGTTAGAAAGTTGCGGTTTTTTCTGAAATTTTCAACTTTTTGTCCAAATTCCAATTACAGCGAGGTGAATAATTCATTGAAGTTACAAAATTATTGTTCAAATAATTTATTATTATTTGTTTATTTGTTTTTAAGGTTATATGAATATTCTTGAAGAAAAATTGAAAAATTTTGAAGATTTCATTTCTGTCGAAAAAGTCTATTTTTTTTTATTTTTCAGGATTTTGCAAAATATCACAAAAAATTCAAGTCTGCTTAACAAATATTTAGGACATTTAAAAGTTTCGAAGATATCTTTTAAACTGATTCGAACAATTTCTAAAGTTTGAAACATTTTTCAAAATTATAAAAATTGCCCTTTCATCTTTCGGATATTTTTTTTAATTCGTGGAAATCCTTTGATACGTTTTTAAATTTTCTTTACAAATTATTTTTTAAAATCAAAAGTCATTAAAATTTTTACCAGGTATCGCAAGAAAAGTTTTTTATCTTCTTAAAGAATTTCAAACTTTTTAGCTACTTTCTAGCATTATTCAAATGAAATATTATTAACAATAGTAATAAATTGTGCAATCAATTAATTTTCTTATTTTACTTGTTCACCTAACTCTAATTGGAAATTGGACAAAAAACGGAAAATTTCAGAAAAAAATTCAAATTTCTAGCATATTTAAGATAAATATGATTAACAATAGTTAAAAATGGTTTAAACAATTCATTTCTTAATTATCTCAGAAAAAACGAACAATTTGTTATATTCTGAAAATTTTCCAACGACAATTTTTTGAGAAATATTTAAGGTACCACCATGAATTTTTTCAGATTTTTCCTATTATTTTTTCAATAAAAAACTATGTTCCAAAGTTCACTGTCCTTGAAAGCTGTCAAATTTCCCTACTTTTTAACAGATCCTCGAGTCTGTAAGCTATAAATTTTTGTTTGGCATATTCGTTTCAGGCTCATTAGCGTACAAGATTTTGATCTTTAAAATGATCTTTCATTCATTGAGCTACCATTTTTAGATCACTTACTTTTTTAACCTCAAAGCCAGAGGACTCGAATTTTCTCGCCGATAGTAGTTATTTGGGTTTATTTGAGGTTTAAATTTTACTTCAACTGATTTCTTCCCCTGATACATACCTATTTCACTATTTTAGTGAATTCTATTGTTGCGATGCTCTTTCATCGCGCCTTAATATCCGCGTAGTAATGGTATAATAATGCGTAATAAGGCGTAAAATGTGCAATAATGCGTAATAGATATTACTCCGTACAGGTTTTTAACGAATGAATACCCCCTCGGGAGAATAGAAGCAAATTTTAACAAACGAAAATAAGTCACGTTTGCATCTGTAGATATTTTCAATCCATTTCTTTGTGTTTCTGACTTCTTCTTGATTTCGTTTCAGGCCGACTGGATGGACGAAAAAACAAGGAAGAGTGCTTTAGATAAACTTAAATCTATGAAAACCGTCGTTGGATATCCTGATGAAATTCTCCATGTCAAGACTCTTGACGAATATTACAAGACATTGGAAATAACCCCAAATGATTTCCTTCAAACAAATTTAAACATGAACATTTTTGATCTAGACCATTCTTTTAGTAATCTAAGGACGCCTGTGGACAAATCAGATTGGCCATGGGTATCACGCAGTTACTCTATAACTGATATACACGCTGATTATGATGACCATTTAAACAACATTAGTAGGTCTATTTTATTTATAGATTCTTGAAAAACTCTGAAATAGTTCTTGTCCAAGATTCCTAAAATTTCCAAATAAATTTGCGAGACTTAATTTCATACAAACTTTTTTTCAATACTACGTTTAAAACGAAAGATCTTGGATACTGATGGGCCCGCGTGGAGAGCTTTACTTGGTGGATGTGATTAGAGTAAAGAGTTTGGATTTTACTTCGCGATTGTCAGTAAGATTGCTAATTTTTGTGTGATTTATGACGTTTTATTTATGTGAAGTTTTTCGCCTGAGGTAATTGCTAGAGAGATTGATTGGCGACTTTGTGCGTATTAGGAAAGTTTCATTTATTAAATTTTTTTCTTGAAATTCGTACAAGTGTTGATGACGTTTATATCCCAAAAAACTACAGCTGAAATAGGACTAAAGTTCCAAAAATGTTCAAAATAGTATGTCCTGTTTCAACAAGACCTTTTTAGGACAAAAGTACGAGAAAAGTCTCACTAACTATTTTCTTGAAAATTTTCAAGCATTACATACTTTTTGGGACAAAAGTAATAGACAAGTTCCATTTTATTTTTTTCGCAATTTTTACAAGTACTTGATGGAACTCTTGTCCAAAATGAGCACTGCTGCTATAGGACTAAAGTAGCAAAAAGATTCAAAATATGTTGCGTTTCGTCAGATTTCCTTTAGAACAAAAGTACCGGTAAGGTCCCACTTAAACTTTTTTAACAATTTTCCGAAACCTAAATAATTTTTTAGACAAAACTGCTGGAAGCGTTCTACTACTGTTGTCACTATATGGACTTTCAAAAAATGTTAAGCAAAGTTGGTACTTGAGTCGAGATTTGTCTTATACATAGTACTTTAGCGGGACCTTATCCGGAATCCTAAATACAAAAATAAAATTCCGCTTTTTGAGGAATTTTGTACTTCAACTTTAGCTCTTTTCAGCAGCTAGAAAAATAAATTTATTAATTTCTTATTTTTTAAAGGAATCTTCAGGGGTTTACCTTTCATTCGAGCCATTAATCATTAACTATCCGTCGGTAGTGTATATATTCATATATTTTTATATATTCATATATTACTATCTTATTTTATTTTTTATTTCTGAACGCTAAAAGTTGTCTATTTGGAGTATTTTCCCCAAATTTCCCCTAGATTCACTTGTGAATTTGATGAAATCTCTTGAAATTCTTTGGCATTTTTATTATTTCAAAATATTTTCCGTCTTTACGTTCACAAAATTCTAAGTTTCCACTTCAAAATATATTTTTATAGTATAATTTTATAATTTAATATTTCAATAATTTTTTGAATCTAGAAATTTGTTCATTCCTAAATTCAAAATGAATTTCCGTTTGACAGATATCCCTGCCGGAATTATACAAGACATTTTCTTCGATAAGGATAGGCCTCAATACTTGAACTTCGCTGCACTTGGTTCGTTTATCATTGGAAATAAAATCGCAACTGCTTTTGATAACGAAGGTTCGCAATATGATAAAAATGGAAACCTTAAGGATTGGTGGACACCAGAAACGAAACAAAAATTTCTCCAAAAAGCTGCTTGCATTACTAAGCAGTACGCAAGTTATACACTAAAAGATGGCGGCATCAAAGTATGTATATTATGTAGGATTCTTAAAATAAATTATTTTTGTACCTCTAGTTCAAACTGGCACTTCCAGCACCCAAGTTCATAATGTGAATACGAAATTGAATGCAATACGAATCACTTTATACTCCTAAGATTTCAATTCAAAATATATATTGAATTTTCAACGAACAAGATTAATTTTCTAACCAAAAAGACGAATTGTCACAAAAATGCATGAATTTTCTACCAAATATTTGAATTTTCGACTTATAAAAGATAAATCTCTAACCAAAATATCATTGTGTATTTTTCAGCTAAAAAACTTAATTTGTAACCAGAAAAAGACAGAATTTTCAACAAAAAAGTTACATAAATTTTCAATCAAAGAGGTGAATCTGAAAAATGTAAATTTTTAACGAACTATAAATCCACTCTCAACCAAGTAGTTGAGTTCTCAACTAACAAAATATGAATTCTTAACCAAAAAGATGAGTTTTCAACCAGACAATATTATATTTCAACAAAAAAGTTAATTTTCTACCAAAAAGTTTAATTTTCATAAAAATAGATCAATTTAAAAAAAAAATAGTTAAACCAAAAATATGAATTTTTAAGAAAACAGTTTGTTTTCAACCGAATATTTTCACTTGAATGAGCAGGCTAAAGTTTGTACCTCAGAAATTATGTTTTGGGGATACCTCCTGAGTATTTTTACAGAATATCAAAAAAATCGTTAGGCCCCCTTTTAAAATAACTCGATATTTATGGTTTTTTTATCAATTTATGTGATTTTTTTTTAAAGGAACAAGTAATAAGTAACGTTTTCTATACTAAAAGCCTTCAATTTTGCGCTCAAAATAAGTTCCTGTGTGATTAATATTGATTGAATCTCCGATTCCATTTAGATTTTGAAAAATATGTGGAAGATATTAGTTTTTCCAAGATTCCAAAATTCTGGTCCATTTGTCGTAAAAATTCTACAAACCAAAAATAATGTCCAAAAATCTCCAAATAATTAAAAAAAAAGAATGTTCTAGCATGAATAGTTCAGAAGTTAGGACCTCTTAAACTGATTTTTCAGTGAAAAAAACATTAAACCTTTTCCTTTTTGCACAATATCTCATTCCGCGTACATCTTACACGAAAGTTGTATGAAAATAAATCAAAGAAGATTAAATTATCTTTAAAACTAAACGAAAAATTAATTCTAGCTTTTATAGAACAGAAGTTATAGTCTCTTATAGCAGGCTGCTTTTTGTGGAACTTTATTATGAATCGCATTTTTGATTAAAATTTATTTTGTATATATTGCATCAGCACTTTTCACTATTTTCTTTAGCTCTTATACTTGGGAAATAAAATCGTCAGAAATGAAGGTTCAAAACCATCAATTAGAGAAAATAGAAATTCACAATGTGAACTATTAAATACATTTTCAAAAGATATTCACACATGAAGACAGTTACCATAATTCGATTTTTCAATTTGTAAGAAGAGTTCCACAAAAAGCAGCCTGCTATGAGAGACTATAACTTCTGTTCTATAAAAGCTAGAATCAATTATTTTTTTGAGTTCTGAAGATAATTTAATCTTCTTTCATTTATTTTGTCACAACTTTCATGTGGGATGTACAGGGGACGAGATATTGTGCAAAAAGAAAAATATTTAAAGCTTTTTTCACTGAAAAATCAGTTTAAGAGGTCATAACTTCTGAACTATTCATGCTAGAACATTCTTTTTTTTTCAATTCTTCGCAAATTTCTGGACTTTCTTTTTGGTTTGTAGAATTGTTACGACAAATGGACCAAAATTGTGGAATCTTGAAAAAACTGATGTCTACCACATATTTTTCAAAATCTAAAAGGGATCGGAAAGTAAATCAATATTAATCACACAGGAACTTATTTTGGGCGCAAAATTGAAGGTTGTTAGTACAGAAAACGTTACTCATTACTTGTTCCTTTTGAAAAAAATGACATAAATTGATCAAAAAACAATAAATATCAAAATATTTTAAAATGGGGCCTCACAATTTTTTTTCATATCCTGTGAAAATACTCAGGAGGCATCCCCAAAACATAATTTCTAAGGTACAAACTTTAGCCTGCTCATTTAAGTGAACCTTGGTTCTGAGGAGGCGTGACTAGAAAAGATCAATTTTCAAGAGAAAATATAATTTTTTAACCAAAAATGGAGTAGTTACATTGTTTGTTAACAAAATAATTCTCAACAACAACAAAAAAAAACGAATTTTCAACAAAATAGTTACATTTTTAAAATGAAAGATAAATTTTCATCTATAATTATGAATTTTTAACCAAATAATTAAATTTGTAACCAAACAGATGAATGTTCCAGCAAGAAGATTAATGTTCTCCATAAAACACGAATTTTCAACAAAATTGTTGAATTTTAAATACGAGATGGCGAATTATCTACAAGCTGGTTAAATTTTCAACCCAAAAATATGATTTTTTAACGAAAAAGTTAATTTTCAACCGCATAGTTTAATTTGCCACCAAATTCTTGGGGTGTACTTCCGAAAAGCGCATACCTCTGATTAATTTCAAACTCTGTACATCTACGTATTTTGACGCGCTGATCATGAATATGATGGTGAAAATAGGCGCAAATTCGATTTTCATGGTGAAAAACATGAAACCCCCATGAAAATCATGGTTTTTTGTGTTTGTATCAGTGAATAATGAAAATTTTCAAAAAAGCTTTGCGCAAAAATTGTAGATCTACTCAAAATACATCTTTTATATATCATAAAGTTTTTCTGAAAAGCCAATATTTAGTGAGAAAATTGGGAAAATGGTGGTACAAAGTGTAGAATTGTTTGGAATAAAGCTTGTGGTTTACATCCCTAAACCTTTCCAACGTCTCATGTGGGGGGGGCTACCCCTGTAACTGGTCACAAAAATAAATTAGGTCACATCCCTACCCCTTTCCAACCTGTCGTGGGGGAAAGGCACCCCTGTTACTGGTCACAAAGAATGTAGGTCACATTTCTGCCCCTTTCCAACTTCTCTTTTTTGGAAGTCGCCCATGTGACTGGTCGCAGAAATAATGTAGGTCACATACCTTCCCCTTTTCCAACGTCTCGTGCGAAGCGGAAAGTCACCCCTGTAATTAGTCGCAGAAATAATGTAGGTCACATCCTTACCGCTTTCCAACAAAAATAAATTAGGTCACATACCTTCCCCTTTCCAACGTCTTGAGGGGGCGGAGAAACACCCCTGTGACTGTTCACAGAAATTATGTAGGTCACATCTTTACCCCTTTCCCACTCCACGTGGAGGGCAGGAAGGCGCTTCTATAAATGGGTACAGAAATAATTTCTGTTTCATTACTACCCCTTTCCAACTTCTCGTGGGAGGGCGGCACCCCTGTGAATGGTCATAGAAATAATTTAGGTCACATATCTTCTTATTCCCAAGTTCTCGTGGGGGCGGGAAAGCAACCCTGTGACTGGCCACATAAATAATTTCGGTTACTTCCCTACCCCTTTCCAACTTCTCGTGGGGAGAAGGCACCCTTATGACTGGTCATAAAAATAAATTAGGTCACATACGCTACACAATGTAGAGTATTTTTGAGATATTGTCTGCCTCCCTCATACCAATGTCCCCTCTCGAATGTTTCGCTTCTCCTAACCATTCTACGTGCGCATATTCAGCCTTCCAGGAATTTTTCATATAATTTAAGTCCATTTGCTCGGAAAGTATTAGTCGTAGAGTAACATATATTCCACATGAAATATGTATTGTTAAAAGATCTACCACTTTTAATTGAATCATTTTTGTAAATTTTTATTATTTATTAAGATAAAAGCAAAAGACCATGATTTTCGTGGGTTTTTAAATTATTTTTACCATGTAAATGAAATTTTCGCGTATTTTCACCATCATTTTCGTAATCAGGGTATCAAAATACATAAGTGTATGGAGTTTCAAATTAATCGGAGGTATACGCTTTTCGGAAGTATATCCAATTGTTGAATCCTCAACCAAACGAGATTAATATAGACCAAAGCAATTGCATTTTTATTAAAAAAGGATGAGTTTTTAGCCAAGAACATCGAATAGTTATATTTTCAGTTGAAAAAATTATTCCTCAACTAAAAAAAAAAAATTAATTTCCAACAAAATAGTTTACATTTTGAATAAAAGAGATGAATTTGCAACTGAAATGATGAACCTCAAAAAAGATGAATTTTCAACAAGAGTTCAACCCCAAAAGATGACTTTTTAACCCATAGATTTATTTTCGAAAAATGAAATGGGTAAATTTTTAACTAAGAAGATTAATTTACTACAACGAAAAACAAGAATGTTTAACCAAACGAAATGAATTTCGAGCCAAACATATAACAGTATACTTTTCAACCAAAAGTAGTTGATTTTTCTTGTTGGCGTCTATAATTTAATACACATTCCAGCGAAAAAATAGAGGAAATAATAAAAATTCTTTTGAATTTATCATCAGAAAACGTACTACATTTTATCTAAGTTCGCAATGTTTCGTTGACTGACCCCCGCCCCCATAAAATTGGAGACCTAGTTTATGGACGGCCCGTCAAAATTATTGAACTTTTCGAAAGTATGTTTCAGAATTTCAAGTTTGCCTAGAAAAATATGGCCCTGTTTATTATGGTGGTCTCAAAAAAATTGGAAAATTTCAGAATAAGTCGCAACGATCTTGCATTAATAAAGAAGAAGATAGTAAGAAACAATAATAATTTGTTTATATAATTATTTTGGCTAAATTGAATTAATTATTTACTCACTCCAAGTGAAAAGTAAAAAAACAGTTGAAAATGACGGAAAAACTGCAAATTTCTAGCATTATTCAAATTAAATATTATGAACAATGATAAAAAAGTGTTCAAACAATTATGTTTGTCAAAATTAATTGAGTATTACCTCACTCTAATTGAAAATTGGACAAAAAGTGGACATTTTTTTAAAACCCCGACTTTCTAACTCTATTCTAGGCGAAAATTTCCTAGACACAATGATAAATTGTTTATACAATTTATGTTAACCTCTAATTATCAGTATAAAGCTGTATTTCATATATTAGAAACAATTTGCATTTAGAAAACCGAAAAAAATCATAATTAGGGTTAAAAACTCGCAAAACCCATTTTTCCACATATGGGCTTTTGTGGAACCATATAAAACAGACTTATGGGGTGTTATTTGAAAATTTATATTTTTTTCGTATTCTATAACTCATTGCGAAGAGAAGTGTTGAACTTCAACTTGATTCACCTAATATTGACGATTCTGAATAAAATTGGCAAAAGCGTCTTCATTCTTATGGAAAATTTCCGGCTGATATGCATGAAAATTCAAAAAAAACAAGGACAACCCTGCTGTTTACACGGGGAATAGAATCTCGTTCCATCTATTCCTCATTCGAGGACTTCATGATTTTCTATCATTTTTTTCAGTGGGAAGTCGAGATATAATTTTGAATGCTTTTTAATATGAACTCGTAACGGATAAACCTAGTTGTGATATATGTTAGAAAATGCATTATTTTTTTCAAAGAAAGTTACGAACCGAATTATTACAATAACAAATATTTTCCACTTTTCAGTGGAATGGTACCGTAACGGAAAGGAGAAACATTGCAGACAATGGAGGCGTAAAGATGTCCTACCTAGCCTATCAAGATTGGGTAAAACGTCACGGGCCCGAACCCACTTTGCCCGGATTAAAATATTCTCAATCACAGCTTTTTTGGATTCAAGCCGCTATCACACAATGTGCCAAATATACACCAGAGTTTCTGAAAAACTTCAATCCTGATTTTTACGATGAATCCAATTTTCCATCAGAATTCAGAGTCACAGGTGTATTTGCTAACAGGCCAGAGTTTGCAAAAGACTTTAATTGTCCAGTGGGTTCAAAAATGAATCCAGTTCAGAAGTGTTCGTTATGGTAAAACAGAAAAAAAACCGCAAAATGTTAAAATCTTTTGGCCGAGAATAAGTTCGCTGTACTACACACGGGTTTTACTGCGATTTTCCTTGTGTACTACAAATAATAAATATTGTAGGTGAATACTAGTACAGATATTAAATAAAGATGGGCGCAGCCACTAGGATGTAGAATCATTAGAGTACTTTTTCGGATCATTCCGTGAATGTAATTTAATGTTATCTATTGTACATCTTTTCTCGAAATAAATATTTCACTTTAAAGCAAATCCACCAATGTATTCTTTCACATAAGTTGCCATTGTACAAATATAAATGGAAAACTATTTTTCACTGAAATATCTGAAAAATTCTTTCGTTTTTTTATGTAAGGTAAAAGTTTAGATTTATACATAATAAATGGAAATTTAAGAATTTCAAATTAGATTGAAATCAAATTCAAAATCCTATTTAACGCCCATTACTCAAGTTTATGTATAGAATTCCTGAAAATAAAACAAGAATCCAACGATCAATTTTGGACAACCACTACAAAATGCTCCTATTGCAATTCCTACGAACAAAAAGAAATTTGTTTCTTCGGACAAAAATAAAAAAGAGGAAAGAAAAATGAGAAAGCAACCAACCAAATTCCCTTCCTTTTTGCTTCCAAGGAGCTAGATTTTGTTTTGCCCTTTTACTTCCGGTATGTGGGTGACACCTTATTATGTGTTCCTCTAGCAAAGTTGCAGGCAGTTATCAATGGTTTTAACAGTTTTCATCCAAAACTTCAATTTACCCATGAAATAGAGAAAAATAATAAAATCAGTTTTCTGGACATAGAAGTAATTAAAGGTCAGGATGGTAATATTATTACCAATTGGTATAGGAAAAGTACATATTCAGGTAGAATTTCAAATTTCTTTTCATCTTATCCTTTTCAGAACATAATATCAGCGATCAGAAACTTAGTCGAGAGAGCTCTAGGTTTCTCCCACGTTTCATTTCACAAAAAGAATGTTAATATTCTTAGGAATATCCTTTTTCTTAATCATTACCCACAAAAGTTAATTGAGAAACATATCATGATTAGAATTGAACAAATCAAAAACAAGCAAAATAACATTTTATCTGCAGATAACCAGAAGGAATTGAGACAATATAGTTCTTTTAATACTTTTGTTCTCCCTTTTTTTGGTCAAATTTCAAAAACTATTGAATTTATGTTGAAAAAATTTAATATTCATACTATTTTCCATGTACTGTTTAAAGTGGATTTAATAATAACTTTTTGTAAAGATCCTTCAGATAAATTTGGAAAAGGTGGTGTTGTTTACAAGATCACTTACAAGATCTGCAAGATGACTTACGTGGGACAGACTGGCAGACTTCTTAATACTAGGATGGAGGAACACAAAAGTGATGTTCGTTTGGGATGCTGTTACAAGAGTGTTCTTGCTAGACATACAAAAGGGTTTGTTAATGTTGACCATGATTTTGACTGGGATAATGTTGAAATTTTACATAGTGAAAGTAATGAGAGAAAGAAAGAATTCATGGAAATGCTTTATATTAAAAAACAACATAAGTTGTCTATTAATTTAAAAACTGATTTGGATAAATTGAAGGAAAGTTATTCTAGAATGATTAATCATATTTAACAATAGGTTTTCATGAATCTTGACTTTCTCTTATTTCCGATGTGTTTATTACGAATTTGCCTTTTGACCCACACTTAGATCTCAGGTATCGAGGAGATAGCGTCGTGGTTTCGTCGCTGTTCCCACCTGCTCTAATTTTTCTTACCTTGAAAAGGGTGCTATATGAGCACCGAAACGTTGGTTAATATTATATAAATGCTTTCATATTGTAATTTGATAATAATAGATTTAATACTTTCACGATGATGCATTATAATAAATTTAAATTAAAATTTTTTTAAGATTTTTCGGGTTTCAATCATGTGCGAAACTATGAATGTCAGCCCTGAAGAAGTGAACTGCAATGTTCACGAAACGTCGGCAACATTCATAGTTTCGCACACGATTGAAACCCGAAAAATCTTTAAAATTTTTAATTTAAATTTATTATGTGATTCGATAATTATAAAAATTAAAAAGACGAAAGAAATAAAAAAGGATTTGCTTGGTTGTCTTCCCATTTTTCTTTCCTCTTTTTTATTTTTGTCCGAAGAAACAAATTTTGTTGTTGTTCTTAGGAATTAAAATAGGAGCATTTTGTGGTGCTTGTCCAAATTTGATCGTTGGATTCTTGTTTTATTTTCAGGAATTCTATACATTAACATAATGAATATATATGTATACCAGGAAGTTCCTAAAATCGTTTTAGCGTTAATGTATACAACTTTAAGCCTCCTGCTGAGTATTTTAATTACCGAATATTGTTAAGAGTTTTAATTTTCAAAATTTTTTTCGATTGTATATTTTCTAATTCAATAGTGGAAAACTAATTGCTGGGTGAAAAACATTTATTGCGGGCTGTATATAATGATCTTAGAAAAGTTAAAAGCATGGAAAACGTGAGAAATAGATAAGTTGAATAAAACGACGCAATGATTTAGCATTCTGAACTCTGTTGAATTAATAAGAAGGTCATATTGTGAAATTTTAAACGTGACCTAGCCTGTCTGCGACTCAAAAATAATGCCTTCTGAATGTCTGAACAAAGTTCCAAATCTTCAAATTAATTATATACATTCAGGGTCTTCATGCACAACATTTCTCTAATTTTCCATAGAAAATTACAGTTATTTAGCAAACTTTGTAAAAATGATTTGCCTTGTATAAGGATGAAATTGAGTGTCTAAAGAAGATTATTTTCATTTTATAGCTTTTTTTCACGTGAAGGATACTTTATTGCCTCCCTGAATTTCTTGTTTTCTTTTCATTTGCAACTTGATTTCGAATGAATGTTGAACTCAAGTTTTTCTGTGCTAACAAAAAAAAAATTTCAGTCAGCATCAAAAACTTATTTTTTTCATGGAGAGTCTCATTTTTAAAGAAACCAATTATTTTAAAAATATGTCTTAAGATTAAACATGATTTTTTTCTGGATTTACACGGAAAAAACTGTATAGCAAAACCGGCGGTATTTTATCTTTGATTTAGCTACAAATATTATCAGAAACAAGCCAACGATATTGGCGAAATGTTTCAATCATTGAATTGCAGCAGAACTTACTGTAAATAAAAATATCATCAAATGACGTATATATAAATCGTTAAGACAAAGATATTTTATAGCTGAATTAAGAATTAGTCCAGTCATCACGTCAAAAAAACATGTGCTTCAATTGCGTAAGTTCCCCATAAATTTTCATTTGCTTAACACCTTTATTTTAGCATGAAAAAGAATCTTACGTTTGCGGGACAGGATAAGAACCATAGCCTTTTTAAACTCCACCCAAAACTAAGAAAAATAAAGTGTTCTAACTATAATAAGTCCTAAAATATTGTTTGGCAAAGTTTGCTCTTTTTCCATTTTTCGCGGAAATTTTGTACTTTTCAGTTTTCCTAAAAACTTAAACATTTCTGTACACCTCACATACAAATTATCTATAGATAAATAGAAACTAACTCGATTTCTTGTAAATTAAACAAAAAAGTTTCAGCCTTAACAGGTAAAAAGTTAGGACACTCGAAAGCTTAGCATTTATTCTCGATTTCGATATGATTTCAGCATTTTTAAAAATATCTCAGTGCATCCCCATATGAATGTAGTTAAAAAGAAGAGAAAGCGCATGACATTTTTCACCAATATATTTATTTCGTAAAGAGAAAACTGTGCACGTCCATATTTGTGAATATATTGCATTCAGAATATTCTCGCTTGGTACTGTATATAATTTCATACGCTTGTTTTACTTTGGAATTGTTCAAATTTTTTCTTGGGATGCATTCGGAGCGATCTGTTTGTGCAAAACTACAAGAATAGCGAAATAGGGGAAAAATTAGCAATTTCAAGGGTCGTAATTTTAAACCTGTTTAGGCTAGAACTTTTCTTTTCAACTGACATGGAATCGAATTGGCTTTCATTCCTCTGAAGACAATTTTTTTGTGAGATATATAGAAATCTGCAAATTCTTAGGAAAACTGAAAAATATAATTTTTCCGCGAAAAATCGAAGAAAAGTTAATCGCTGTCAAGCCACACATCGGGACCTATTATATTCAAAACACTTTCTTTTTAGTTTTCTACGGAACTTTTCCCCCATTTTTCATTTGTGGAGAGCATACTGCCTTTTTTCAGTTCTCAAACGATTCTTCTCTCGAGGTTACAGTTGATGTCCGTGAAGTTAGCACACCAAAATTTAAATATCCAACTTTTGTTGAATGGAATCGTTTGGATGTCGTTAGGATGCGTTTGGAAGCTAATTTTTTTCGTTTGGACGGCAAAACTCAAAAAGATATTGAGTTTTCAAAATTGGAGTGCTAACTTCACGCTGCGGAACAAATTTTAATTTTGTTCAAAAAATTTTTTACCAATCGTTTGGACGTCGTTAGGATGCGTTTGGAAGCTCACTTTTGACGTTTGGACGATGAAATTGTGTGAGTTATCGAATAGAAAAGTCATTAGCACCATACTCGCGAGCGGCGCCTTCTCAAGTGGTAGTCACCTTCTTTGGTCAGCCGTGTCCTTAAATATAGTATGTGTCACCGCAAAAACTGAGGTGCCGAAACTTTCCAAAAATTTTCAAAATTTTTGCGTTTTCTAAATTTCCGTATTTTTTCAAAATTTTCAAAATTTCTACGATGTTCAAAATTTCTAAAATGTTTAAAATTTCTAAAATTATAAAAATTATAAAAATTTCTGAATTTTACAAAATGTTCAATTTTCTCAAATTTTCCAAAATATCTAAAAATTTGTGAAATTTTCTAAAATTTGTAAAATTTAAAAACTCACCAAACTTTCTAATATTTCTGAATTTTATGAAATGTTTAAAAATTCTAAAATCATTCAAATTTTGAAAATGAATGTTCAAAATTTTTAAATTTCTAAAATTATCATAATTTCTAGAATGTTCCAAATTTTTTAAATTATAAAAATTTCTAAAATTTTCCAAATTTACAATATTGTCAACATTTCTGAAATTATAGAAGCATCAATTTTATAAAATTGAAACGAAAATTTTAAGCGAAAACTATATATGATAACTCTTCATTGCTCGCTCACTCTTTCGTAATTGCGCTATCTTTAATTTAAAGTAAGGATCTAGATTTAAGAATTAATGTAAATAGTTTGTAAATATTTTCGAATAATAAGGATAAGATAATATAAAATATGTATATGGTTTTGTAAGAAGCGGAGATCATGATTGTAAACCCGTAGGAGACACATTATGAATAGAGAAGAAGATGGAGAACAATGGAGTTGAAGTAAACATTGTTCCCCTTTTCACCTTTAAACTTGAATAATTCAAGAAAAATTACATTTTGGGTATTAATAACTTTTTATTTCAATATACTTATATAAAATATGTGTTGAACTAACAAGTTTCGAAGAAAGAAAATATAATTTTTGATGAATTATAAAGGGTGAAAACGGGAAAAATGTTTATTTCGAAGGAATTATTTGCAATACTTATATAGTAAATATTGTTTTAATTGACGCTTCAAATTTTTATTTCAATTTTATAAAATTCAAAAAAGATACTCAAAATCATTTTATAGTGTCTCATCTTAAGGGGTGAGTTTTGTCGAATTTGAGGGTAAATTTATTCATAAAATGACATTTTCAGCCGTAGTGTTGTTCGCATGATAGTTTCACATCACCTCTGTAAAGCTTTCACTATTATTGTTAAAATTAAAAGATTTACTGCCTTTTTAACGCCTTGGAATACTTTAAGGGCTGTGCCCTGAATATAAACAGGTTTTTAATTTTAAAAAATTAGTGAAATTTTTTTCCCCTAAATGAAACAAAATAAGGGGCGTTACTTGAAAAAATGAACGAAATATTTTTTTTGGACCAGCCTAATATCCATATATGTATTGTATATTACGATGGTCCAACAAAACCAAATTTTTAAAAATCGAAAATGATTAGTACTCAAAAATATTTTATTATGAGGAATTGTTTGTTATTATCAAAATATGAAATTTTTGACATCATTGCGACACCGTGTTTTATTACAAATTTTTTATTATTATTATATAATACAGTATGTATGTGGAGAAGCAAATATAAAAGAGATTTAGAGTGAATATATGAAATAAAACATGAAATTGAACACATTAACCCAACATTAAGTTGTATTTCCGAAATTCATTTCTTGTAACACAGGCATGATTTATGCTTATATGAAGGAATTTCAGAATCGTTATTTCTATTTCTGTATAAATTTTGGAAATTTCGGAAAGTTCTAAAATTTCTAAAAAATATGTTAATAATATAAATAATAACATTTTTTGAAAACATTAGAACTTTTAAAAATTTGAGGGTTTTATAGAAATTTGTGAAATTATGAAAATGTTAGAATTTTTAAAAATTTAGAAACTTTGGAAATTAAAAAAATTGAAACATTTGATAAATTTGGAATATTTGATAAATTTTGTTAATTTTATAAATTGTGAGCACTTTAGAAATTTTGATAATTTTAGAAATTTTGAACACTTTATAAATTTTGATAATTTAAAAACTTTTTCCAAATTTTTGAAATTTCAGATATTTTATAAATTTTGGTAATTTTATAATTTTTGAAAATTTGAGAAGTTTTTATAATTTTAGAAATTTTGAAGAGTTTCAAAATTTTGATCATTTTACCAATTTTAATAATTTTTGAATATTTTGGATATTTCAGACATTTGGTAAACTTACAAATTTCAGAACTGTTGGTAAATTTCGAAATTCTGAAAAGTTTAGAAATTTTGAAAATTTGAGACGATTCTATAATTTTAGAAATGTTGACAATATTGTAAATTTGAACAATATTGTAAATTTGAACAATTTTAGAAATTTAAGAAATTTTGATCATTTAAAAAATTTGGGACATTCTAGAAATTCAAATAACGTTATAAATTTAAAAATTTTGAACATTAATTTCAGAAATTGGAATGGTTTTAGACATTTTTAACATTACATAAAATTCGGAAATATTAGAAATTTTGATAAGTTTGAAAATTTTGGATATTTTACAGATTTTAGAAATTTTTTTATAATTTCAGAAATTTTTATAATTTCAGAAATTTCGAAAATTTTAGAAATTTGTAATGTCTTAAAATTTTTAATGTCTTAAAATTTTTGAAAATTTTAAAAATATACGGAAATTTAGATAATCCAAAAATTTTCAAAATTCTGGGAAAGTTTCGGTTCCACAGTTTTGCGGTGACAGATCATATTATATTTGAGGACACGGCTGACCAAAGAAAGTACCACTTGAGAAGGCGCCGCTCGCGAGTATGGTGGTAATGACTTTCTTTATTCGATAACTCACACAATATTTTCATCCATACGTCAAAAGTGAGCCTCGAAACGCATCCTAACGACATCCAAACGATTGATTAAAAATATTTTGACAAAAGATAAAATTTGTTTCGCAGCGTGAAGTTAGCACTCCAATTTTGAAAACTCAATATCTTTTTGAGTTTTGCCGTCCGAAAGAAAAAAATTGGCTTCCAAACGCATCCTAACGACATTCAAACGATTCCATTCAACAAAAGTTGGATATATAATTGTTGGTGTGCTAACTTCACTGACACTTACAGTTGGTTCTTTCAAAAACAAAATTTACTTCATTCAAATACCTTTTAGTTTTATTGATTTGATTTTACAGTATTTTTCTGTTTAAACTACATATTTTTCCTTGTTTTTAAAACTTTCTCTAATATTTTGGTTCTTACGGCTTGGATGTTTTAGTTTAGGGACGATGTCCGTCCGTCATTTGCAAATTATATCTCCTCTAAAATTTGTGTTAGTCCAAGAGCTGGTGAAATTTTTTCCGGCTGATTTTTAAATGGCTGAAAAAATTATATAATATAGCCTCGAATGGTTACAATGTGAAATCGAGTGACTGCTAGCTCGAATCCGTTGCGTTTGTTAATAAAAAATTGTTTATAGCGTTTTTTGACATAAAGAACCGACCAATCGCGTTATGTATGAAAATTTGTTAACATATAGTAAAAACATTGCTAAAAACGATTTCGAGTGACTGCCACTCGAAATCCGTTGTTAAGTCGTGACTGCCAATCAAAAATCGCGAAAAATCTTGTTGAAAATTCGGCTGATTTTAAAATGCACGAACAAAAAAAAAATTTAATTGAAGGCATAAAAAAATATTCCCGAGTGACTGCCATGTCAAAGCCGGTGTTTTCTACTGACTGCCAGCCCCCAAAGTCCGCGCCGCATCGTCCGGCCCGTGCTGCATCGCTCTGTTCGCGCTGCATCTTACCGCTGGTTTATCGGTATTCTTGGCTACAATATTGTATCCTGAATATGTTTATCTGTCATTTGATTTAATTTGAGTGTTTACGACGCGTATTGTCGCTCGTTTCAATATGAGTGAAACGGAGAAATTCTGCATTTTTTTGTGAAGAACGAGATGAAAATGTGATATTGTTCACAGTTGCGACTTTAGCAAAGTGTGATTACATTCTTGAATGTCGCAAAAAACACAATTTGAAATTTGGCAAAGTGGTTCTTCCGCCATCAGTAAACGAGATCGATGGCTATCACAGAGCGTGTCGCGTCAAATTTTTAGCTTTGCAAAAGAAATATAAGGATATAATTTTTGTCGCACCAAATGATAAAGAGTAAGTACACAAAATTATAAGATTTTTAGTGATTTGCCTGATTCTTTGCGTGAAATTATTGTATATCTTGGATCTGGAAAGTATAATTCGTAATATTATATGTTATTTTAGGGGATCTTCTGTAGAGCAAAATGTTTCTGGCAAGTCAAAGGAGAGCGCAATCGAGAATTCAGGGGCAGATCACGAGAAAGCGTCCGACATTGCAAATCCTCAAGACAACGAGGAAAAAAGCAAGAAAGTAGAAATTCAAAAGAGAGGGATAGAAGTACGAGAATCCATATTAAGGATACAATATTGTAGCAAAGAATACCGATAAGCCAGCGGTAAGATGTAGCGCGAACAGAGCGATGCTGCACGGGCCGGACGATGCGGCGCGGACTTTGGGGACTGGAAGTCAGTAGAAAACAACGGCTTTGACATGGCAGTCACTCGGGAATATTTTTCTTGTGCCTTCAATTAAATTTTTTTTTGTTCGTGCATTTTAAAATCAGCCGAATTTTCAACAAGATTTTTCGCGATTTTTGATTGGCAGTCACGACTTAACAACGGATTTCGAGTGGCAGTCACTCGAAATCGTTTTTAGCAATGTTTTTACTATATGTCAACAAATTTTCATGCATAACGCGGTTGGTCGGTTCTTTATTTCAAAAAACGCTACAAACAATTTTTTTATTAACAAACGCAACGGATTCGAGCTGGCAGTCACTCGATTTCATATTGTACCCATCCGAGCCTATATTATGTAATTTTTTCAGCCATTTGAAAATCAGCCGAAAAAATTTTCACCAGCTCTTGGACTATAATGAGTTCAAACTTGGTGCAAATTTTGAGGCTACGGAATCCTCTCCCTTTTTTTCTTTTCCTTTTTATTCTTTGCCGTGTTCTTATTTTCAAGTCTTTATACCTGTAAGCTGACTAGACAACAAAATTAATTTATATCTTCAAACACACAAAACACTCATCTTTAGGTGAATAAGACTATGATAAATATACTATAATTTCACTAATTTACGATGTCACAACTCTAAAAAAATGTGTTTTTCTTAAAAGAAATATAAGGTTTAACAATTTCTCTTTGCAACCTGCAGCGCCCATTTTCTACCTATTCGGAGGGTGGAATACATCGTTAAATGCATAGGGTGGTTTCTCGAAAAAGTGTAAAGATGATTAGGCTTGAAAAAGCTTAAAAGAACGTATTTTTTTAACAAATATATTGACAGGTATTTTCACATATCAAAATACATAGATAATTATTGGTTTCAAAAATATAAAACTGTATTATTATGTATTATTATCATATTATTTATTTCCACTTCCAGTTCGTCAAGGGTTAGTATTACAGATATTTTTCAGGACTATTCGTACCGCAATTTCTGCGAAAATAGCCAAAGCATATGCATTTATTTAAAGCCGCATATATTAATTTGAAAATATTTACAGAGATAGAAAACCTGAAATAGAGAAGTTTAATCAAAGAAATTGATTGTGTAACATCGTCAGCTTTATTGAAAGAATAAGAGAAAAATATTGTGGAACTGTAAATATACTACGTCACCTCAACCAGCATAATGTATTTGTAAGTTATATTGCTTGAAAATAAAAGCATTACAATTTCATAACACACTTAATATATTTCAACTCACTTCATTCCCCTTAAAAAGAATTCGCCTAATCTATGCCGTCAAAGAAATTGTTCTCTAACTCAAATCAATTTTTGGTTGAATATGGCAAATTACTTTTGTCATTTAAAAAAGATTTTGTTAAAACAAAAAATCTTCAATGTAAATGAAAGAATGAAACGAATTATTTTGAATCAAATAAACTTTACTTTGAACTCATAGCAATGCACAGAATGTTAGAATAAAGAAATAAATATTTAAAAAAATATATTTTTTAATTAATGTAATTGTCAACACTGTTGGAAAATATATTATCGTACAATGCCGTATGATGAAGGTAGGTTTTTCACCTACTCATCATGATTTCTCAGATTCTGTACACAAAGATTGGTATATAAAGAGCAGGTAGACAAAAAGTCAACATTAGTAGATAATTTCTAGTTGAAGAAAACTATATAAATTCAGAAAAATATGATAAAATTGCGAATCCTCATTTTTCTTTTCTTCTTTTGTATTTTACACAAGTGTGAAACGAGACAAGTGCAAGAAGAGACAAGTGCGAGAGAAGAGAGCAGCAAGGTGTGTCGAACTCGGGAATGTCAAAATGCTGGTACGTATAATTATTCTTAACGATAAATTTTTTAAATAATAAAACTACTTGGATCTCTGCCAGAACGTCGAAGATTTTTCACTTAAGCATAATATTGCAATATTTCGGTTTTTTATTCAGAAGTCAAATTTCATGGAAATATCTGTACCCTTTTTCAATTGGAAGTATACATATTCTTCTTTTTGAATCCAATAATCTCGGTATAAGAATTAGTAAAATTTATACTAATTGTGGTAAATTCAATCAATAAAACTATTAGCTGATTTTTTAGTGATTTCGGTTACTAATCTAGTAGTGAACTTTTCTTGTCATTTTATTTTACATAAAATGGTGGACTTCTTATTTTCCCATTCTGGATCATTGTCGTGTAAATACGTTATAATGGTGGAGATGACGTAGCTTATTTACAAGTCTTCCAGTCTTGCCATCTCAATGTTTCCATAAAATTAAAAATGCTACAAAATCGCGTTTTTTTATTATACTTTTCTGTTTCTCATATTTCTGATTCTTAAAACATACTTTCATTTAATATAATTATATAGCTCTAAATAAATTAATACTTTCCAAATCAGAATAAGTAAGAAGAATACCTCTGATTTAAATCAGGAAGTTTACCTGCAAGTCAGTGAAATTCCGCTGATTCTGTTTTTTCTTTTCTTCAAATCTGTCGACATCACTCCGCGCTCCCGGGCTTATGAAATTAACATAAAGGTATGAATGGGTAGAGCTCGTTTTCAGAAAAATGTAGAAAAAATAAGTACTTGTTATTAACTGTTTGTGAATTGAAGTTCAGTCGCTTCTTCAGGAATGTTCAAAGAATAATTTTTTAACTGCTTTTCAATTGTTCAAACAATTATTATTTGACTGAACAATCATTTTTGCCAATAAACCGCGAAAAGTTACTTTTTTTGGAATAAATGATGAAGCTGATGAATCTAGAAAATAATATTTTTTGTTTATCATATTTTGCAATTGTATGAACAATTTCTATTTAAATAATTTTTTCCAATTAAAAATTATTTAAATTATTATTTAAATTATTTAAACAAATTTGCTTTTGTTGGGAAACATTTTTTCGCCAGTAAATTGTAAGAAGTTATTATTCAAATTTTTTGTTTTGTGAAAGACGGTTGGCAGGTCTTGAAACAGTTAAAATTACTGGCTCATTTTCAGAGGAAAGATGGAGAAAGTTCGACTTTTTTTAAATCTCTTACAGTATATCCCACATTAATCATTATTTTATTTTCTCAACGAAATCGATCTGAAAAACAACTATTCATAACGAAAAAAAAAAAAAAAAAAAAATTAAGGTATAAGTTCTGAGATGAGAAAATACTAAATAATAAGTGATATAGTATAAGAGATTCTATAAAATAAAAATTTTCTCCCCCTGTACTATGAAAAGGCACAAGTGAATGATTATTAATTGCTTGAATAATTTCCAACTGTGTTCCACAAAAAAGATCCATCTAACATTTACAGGAAAGAAAATTGTTTGAAAAAATTATACTTGTTTAAAATTAATTCCAGAAACTAATCACTATTCACGATTTACAGGGAAAAAATTGTTTACAAAAATAAAAATAAATTATTTTTAAAAATAATCTAATTGATTCAAATCATTTAATTATTTTGATTAATTTAAATAATTCAGTTGAGGGAGTGGCTTGGATAAATCTCGTAAATAAAGATTATAATTACGTCTTTCTGAAATTGGGTCTTACAATTTAGTTCAGACATTACGTCAGGAAAAGGAGTGAAATTTTGAAAAAATCATAAATGCAATTGAAAAAAAGCCTAATGTACAAATTTTTCTGTATGTCTCTTTTGAAATATCAAAAATGCTAGAACAGATCAATTTCCGAGCCGTGTTTTTTTTAAACAGTTCCAAAAGTTACTTTTGCGTAAACGGATAATTCCCATTGCATTATAGAGCAAAATATTCAACAGGAACAGGAAAGAAAACAAAATTATGAGAAAAATTATCTGCCATCCTCAATAGGTTCCGACTTATGGTATTTTGAAAAAAAACCCACTTTTTTTTATTTTCAGCGAAAAATCACTAAGTCTCAAAAACCGCTGTGTACCGCTGTGCATCATCAACGCGAACTAAACCGAACACGATTCACGCCTCCGAACCAATTATAAATTATATATATATATATATATATATATATACAAATAAATTAATATTGTATATAAATTAATTCAATTATAGATACAATTTATAAATATAAAAAAACCGAATACGAAAGAAAATAATTCGATATTTGTTGTTTTTTGATCAATTTATATTATTTTTTTCGTGAAGAAAAACAATAAATAAAGTTTTCTCTGATAAAAACTTTTCATTTTGTGTCCAAAAAAAGTTTTCACGTGATTAATATTCATTGACTTTTTCCTCCCTTGTAGATTTTGAAAAATGTGTGAATGTCATCAGTTTATCTTAAATTCTACGTTTTTGGTTCATTTTACATGAAACTTCTAAATAGCAAAAAAAAAAGTCTTAAAGAGATTTTTTAGTTAAAAAAAAGTTAAATCTTTTCCTTCTCGAATAATATTCTGTCTCCTATACATCCTACATGAAAGTTGTATGAAAATTAATGAAAGCAGATTGAATTATCTTTGAACCTAAAAATAAAAATTAATTTAAGCTCTCACAGAACACCAGTAATAGTCTCTTATAGCAGGCTGCTTTTTGTTGAATTTTATTAAAGATCTGATTTTTTATTTAAAACTTATTTTGTATGTATTGCAACAGTACTTTTCACTATTTTATTTAACGCTTGTGCTTGGGAAAGAAAATCGTCAGAAATCAAGGTTTAAAATCTTCATTTAGAGAAAATGTATGAATCCTTTATTGTGACTTCATATTTATATATTTTTTTTTTAGTTTTGAAGATAATTTAATCTGCTTTATTCAATTTTTATACAACTTTCATGTAGGTTATATAGGGAAAAGGATATTATTCGAAAAGGAAAAGACTTAACTTTTTTATAATGAAAAATCTTTTCAAGGCGTCATAATATCACAACTATTTATGGTGGAACATTCTTTTTTTTTAATGTTTGAAAATTTCTTTGCTTTTTAGAAGTTTTTGCGTGAAATGAACCAAAAACGTAGATTTAAAAAAAAGCTGATATCTTTCAAACATTTTCAAAATCTAAAAGGCAGGGGAAAGTCAATCAATATTAATCACGTGTGAACTTTTTTTGGACGCAAAATCAAAAGATTTTTTCTGAAAAAGTATTACTTATTATTAGTTCCTTTCATAAAAAATCATATGAATTTATCAAAAAACAAAAAATATCAAGTTATTCTGAAAAGGGGGCCTAACGATTTTTTTCATATTTGATAAAATACTCAGAAAGCATCCCCAAAACATGATTTTATGGGTACAAACTTTAGCCTACTCTTCTGATCACAGCAAATTGAGTCTACTTTTACTTACCTGTGGAACACTTTTCCATCCAGTAATTGAAGGGTTGCAATACAGAACTAGATAACCAACAAAATCGGAATTTTCCAGAAGAGCGAAATAACATCCTGTAAAATCGAAATCACGATTTAAAGGCAAAACAAAAGTTTATTCCCGAGCTGGAGCGTTTCTGAATCGAGGCCAGAAAACTATGATCAAAAAAAATTATCCAGTTCCGAGAAATAAAATGTGGAAGTTTACAATCTCAAAGTGACAGGAACCTAAAACTGGAACAGGCTGAGTTACGAATCCCGATAAAATGTCCATTTTTCCGTTTAAACATAAAATAAAAATTTTCTCCCGAGATGTTGAGTTGCCAAATTGGGAGAAAATTAGTTTGATCAGAAAAAGTTAACCAATTCCGAGTAAATCATTCAAGAGTTTGGAGATACAAATTTCAGAGGTTTTGAAAACCGTCTTTGGATAGCGACTAAAAATATATTTTTGTATTGAAAAAAAGAATAAAATCTTGCTCTCGAGACATGGGGAGGCTGAATAAGAATAAAAAGCTTCTCATCCAAAAAAATTATTCTGTTCCGGGAAAATAAAGATTTAGTGTGACGGTATCGCACTGTAACAGACAAATTTCCGCTGAAAGGTCTATAATAAGAAGAAAGGTATGTTTCTTAATAAATAAATAATGATAATTTCAAAAAATATCGTTTTTGACCGCAGGGCAAAAAGTAAAGTAAAGCAAAACCTTATAAAAGTGACTTTTTGTAGAAAATGTAGACTTAAGGTTTTAGGTTGGAATTTGATTTGTACTTTGGTGCTGAAGAAAGTGACAAATAGTTTTATTCAAGGGAATTTTCTTTAAAAAAAAATATTTTATTATTTTTCTGTAAATAACAATTTTCAGAAAGATGCATATGGTCAGAAAAAGGTTTAAAAAAAGATAAGAGGTCATAAAATCAAAAAAAAAAAAAAAAAAAAAGAACAAGAACAAGAATGTAGACAAGTACAGAGTCAGTTATTTGGTTTAGAATTACCATTGTTTTTATTACTATATTAAAACTGAGATTTCGAACGAATCCTTTTCACATAACATGTATTTGATTTTATAAGAATTTTTTATGCAAGAAGCCCATTTTCGGCAAAAATGTTGGTTATCTAGTTTTGTACTACAACCCTTCAATTAGATCTAAAGATACACAGTGGTATCATGGGTGGAAGCATAACTCGGAACCTATTGAAGATGGCGAATTATTTTTTCAACCAAATTTTCTCACAATTTTATCATCTTTCTTTTTCCTTTTGGATATTTTGCGCTACAATGCAATTGGAAGTATCCGTTCACGCAAAAGTAACTTTTGGAACTGTTAAAAAAAACTTGGTTTCGCAATACAGTGCATCAGTTCTAGCATTTTTAGTATATCAAAACGGACTTCTTCATTATACTTTTTCATAAAAAAATTACATGTATGGTTTTTTCGGGAAAAAAATACCAGATGCCTGGAATAATTGAAAACTTATTTTGTAGCTTTCACAATCAAACAGAGTATCGACCCCAAGGTAGCGCCGTGCGATGACTTTTACAAATTTGCCTGTGGTAATTTTTTAAAAACTGCAGTCATTCCAAAAGATGATATGAGTGTCGACAGATATAGTTTCCTCGAACATAAAATTCGGGAGCAACTGAAAAGTAATCTTGAAGAGCCAATTCAACCCAATGAACCAAGATTTATCAAAATATCGAAAAACTTTTACAAGGCTTGCATGAACACGAGTAAGCATATTCCAAAATCCGAAATTTTATACAACAAACATTTTTCGTATAAAAAACTAATTCCTAATTTTTTTCTATAGCTGCGATTGAAAAAAATGGTCTCCATACATCATTAGGTGATTTAGAAAAATTAGGTGGCTGGCCTGTCCTGAAAGGAACCTCCTGGAATGAGAAAAACTTCGATTGGAAACAGTTAATTTATGATATGAGGAAATTGGGATATGGAACGGATTACCTTTTCCTTTTCAATGTTCTCCCTGATGATGCAAGCTCTTCGAAATTCGTGTTAGAAGTGCGTTATTATTATCCAAGAGGAAAATGAAAAATTAAGATTAAATTAATTATTTTCATTAAGAAAAATTACTTATTTCAGATTGACCAACCACCCTTCTCTCATGATCGCACAACTTTAGTAGAAGGATTCAAGAATAAGATCGTCAATGACTACTACACTTTTATGGTTGAAAGGGCTGTAATCTATGGTGCAAATAAAGCTAGAGCTAAAAAAGAATTGAGAGAATCCCTTAACTTTGAACTAAAGCTTGCTACTGTGAGTATTAAATAACTGATGATAGACCTGAAAAAATGGAATATGCGAATTTCTTTTCAGGAAAATGGTCATTCACTAGATTCATAGAAAGTTTTCAAAATTCCTTCAAAAATGTTTTATAACATTTCACTTTAGTTAAAATTATAATAATCCTAGCTCCTCTTTATTACTATGCATTACAAATATATTAACTTCAAAGTATGTATTATATTACGGAAAAAATAGGATTGAATCAAGAATCTATCGTTATGACTGCGGACGATAGAATATTTTCTTTATTCAAGAAACTTGTTGTGGTCTCAAGAAAAGGTACTTTCCGGAAGAAAATCAAGTTTCTTTCTTCAAACTCACCCGTTTCAGACAAACAGAATTTTCTTTGGTTACTAAAATATTTTATATTCGAACCAATATTTTCTTGGTTTAACCGTAATTTCTTTACCGTCTTATAAATTCTTTTAATTTATTTTAATAGTTTTTTTAGAAGATCTAATTATGCTGGTTTAAATATCGTGTCCCTACATATGCCATGTCTTATTTCTACATTTAAATAATGATATTTATGTTTTATTCCAAGATATCAAAGACCCCGCAAGAAACAAGCTATAGTAGGATCGGTCCAGGTCTTTTTGAAAAATTTTACCTATTTTTATGAATTGCAGGATAAAAAAATTTAATCAAATCCTCCGAGACCTTTTTAGATTTGAATGGTGTGGGATGTGTTTGCAAGAATACTTAATTTTGGCAACCAAATAGCTTTTTAGAAAAATATCGACTTTTAAGTTTCAGGTTCTGTTTTTATACAAAAAAAAATCCTATCGGCATATTATTTCAAATTGAAATCCGGCATAATTTAGCGGACAGGAAAATTTTTTAATTAACTTTATAAAGCCACACTGAATATTATTATACAACTCGCCGGATTCTAACATATTATACCATCAATCTCCTATACCCAGCAATGTATTATTAACATAATTTTGCTTATAAAATTAATTTCTTGAAATATTTTAATAGGAATATTCTTTTCCAAATTACTTGTCCAGCTTTTAGTGGGATTTTATATTTTTTGTAATTGGAAAAAATGAGATAGGCTTCCTCACTTAATTTAATTAAAATTATAATAATTGTCTATATTTTGTTCATTTATCTACACATTGTAAAAATGTGTTTAAAATTAAGTGACGGAACATTGCTAATCCCCTCAAAATCATTTTCATCCCCTTATTTGGTCATAAAAAATTTAATAGATTTTTAATCTTCTACAATTTTACTGGAAAACATTTGAAGATAGCTGTTTCATTGATTTTAGATCGTTTTTAATGATTCTAAGTATTTCATAACACACGGTATTCTTCAAAAGTAAAAACTAATTTTTGTTATCATTTTGTTTATGGAATAAAAAACTACTAAAAACCTTCTTCAAAAAATCGTAGGAAAACAAAGAATGTAGAATTGTATTAAATTTCATTTAAAAAAAAAAAGTTAAAGCAGAATGAAAATTGCGACTTGAAAATCAGTTTGTCAAAGGACACTTTTGTTGGCCCAACTGAGCCGCGCCGCACCATACGAGACGTAACTTTTGAATTTTTTTCTCGAAAAGCAGTAGGAAACCCACTCCAGTAATTTCAGGGCTTGTAGAGAAGATACTCTGATAAAAAGTAAAAAGATATAAAATTACATTTTTTTATTTTGAAGCATATATAAGCGGCTGAAAGTAAAAATGGGACATAAAAAAATTGCGAGTAAAAATGGAACATAAATTTTTCAAAGTAAAAAGGGAACAAATGAATCTTCCGAGTAAAAATGAAATTAAATTTCTTCAGAGTCAAAATGCTGGCCCAGTGGGCTGTGCCCAGTGATAAATCTACATTTTCAAGAGGCTCAAATACAAAAGAATGCAAAATATATCAGTTTCTAGGAATGACTAAAAAATCCCCCAAAAATATAATGTTCGAATAACAGCAATTACAAAAATTGTGTTCAATAAATATTTCATCAATTATTTTTTGTTAATTAATAAAATTAAAACTTTTTTATAGAATAAAATATTTCATCTTATTGTTTGAAAAATTAATTGAGTGAATATTCATTAAAAATAATTTTTTAATGGTTAATATTCGGGAATTTTCTAATTCGGCAATTTTACAATTTCTGGAATTTTATTTCGGGAATTTTTCAGTATCGGGGATTTTCAGTTTCGGTAATATTATTGAACATTTGGGAATTTTCTAATTTGGCAATTTTCTATTACGGTAATTTTCTAATTTCGGCAATTTTCTATTCCGGAAAATTTATTTTTCGAATTTCTTATAGAGTTGGAAATTTAATTTTTTGGGATTTTTCACTCTCCCAGTTTATAAAAATAAAAAGTGAATGATAACTGCTATTAATTCTGATTACAAAATTTGTAAATCTAATCGTTGCTTTTGGTGGAAAAAATTTCACATTTTCCCTGATTGAAAATCTGTTTTTTCGAAATACAGATTGCGATTTCTCAGAGCGAAATACGAACAAAATTGTTTAGTGTTACAAAAATATTTTTAACGGAAATTTTGTAACAGATAGTTTTATATAGGGATATCTGTGTATTCTATTTTTGAATCGGATTTTTAAAATAACCACATAACCATAGAGGCGCCATCCTGAGCCTGCTGGACCTTGCCATTTGAACATCAACGTGCTAATATCTGTAACGATAACAAATTCTTTTATTAAATTTTATGTGCATTTCGTGTTCTGAAAGTGAAAAAATTCTTGAGAAACTTTAATTTTTCATTAACAAATTCCATCGGCATGGCTAATAAAGAGAATAACGATATGTTTCAACAAAAGTCATTTTGGATTGATTTTTTACAAAACATTTCAATATCTGTAAGTTTGACACTTTCAATTTTGAAAAGAACGATCAAAAGTATCTAGATAATACTGAAGCTGTAGAATTCTTGGTACCTCCAAGTCGATTATTAGAAATTGCAAATTTATTTCAAGTGGGTAGGTATTCAGATTCGTTAGTGGAAAATATAGTGGATTTTTTCATGGGCGAAAAATCACCGAGATAATTAACCACGATACATTACGAATAAAATTAATTCTGTACAAGGTCAAGAGATTTAAATGTCAGTATACACTCAAATTTTTTATACAAATCTGCTTTAGAAATTGAATTTAATCTCGCAAGGAAGCAATTATAAATTAGGAAAAATTTTGATATCGAACAGGAGGAAGTTTTAACCTGCCAGGAACAACTGGGTTCCAAACAAAAATTATTTTAACAATTACTAATCCCTAAATTGTAAATTTCATGGGAGAGATGGAGAAAATTGCATCTTTTCGAGTCTCTTGCAAAATGTCGTTTGTCGCAAAAATCTCATTTGCAATTTTGAGGGTGATTTTTGGGAAACTGAAGAACGACCTGAGGGGGCGGGGGTGTTGAATTAAAAAATTAAAGAGTCTTGTTGCCAGCTTTTCTTTTGATCGAATTTTCTTCGGAATGGAAAAAATTGAAACTTACTTCGAAAAATTTCTGTTCAATATTACATGCTCATTATTATAAGAAGTACTTATTATAAGTGTATCTTAAACGAGCGAGCGAGCCACTACCCTAATTGCGTGATAAAATATTGAAATTTTGTACTATTTAGGTAGACTTTAAAAAAATTGTGCCCGAAAGGATAGTTCATTGACGAAAAAATTTGAAAGACAAGAAAATTCAAATCCGGGAAAATTTTCCGAGCGTCAATACCCGAAATTAATAAAATATTCTTAAACCATAGATCTCCCTGAGTGAAGAAGAAAAACGCAATCAAACAGCCATCGAAAACCTAATGACAGTAAAAGACCTCACGAAAAAATACCCGAGTATTCCCTGGAAGAAATACTTCAACGCTATTATCAACTCGGCGTTCGTCATTGGTGATGATGAAATAATACAAGTGAGCGTGCCTACTTTTTTCGAAAAATTTGAAAAATTAATGAAGGAAACTCCAAAAAGGGTGCTGGCTAATTACGTCATTTGGCGAGCAGTTGAAGAAAGTCAAGGTTTTTTAACTAAGCAGGATTGCCTCTTAATGACATCTGGATTTCTACCTTTGAGTACTGGGGCTATATTTGCCAGGAAGTACTTCACACCGGAAACTAAGAGAAGTGCAGAAGAATTAGCAGTCAATATTGAACAACAGTTCCAGACAATTCTAAAAGAGGTGAGATTTTTTTAAAGCTGTTTAAAATTGTAGTTTCGGGATGAGAAATGGGATGAAAATTCATGAGCTGGGACAGAAAATAATTAAATTGTTGGGAATAGAAAATAGAATAGAAGATAATAAAAAGGGAAAAGGGACCGATATAGTGAACAGGGAAAACAGGCTCTCAGGACTCTTAAAACACATCGAAGCTAAAAAATTTCGCATTTTCATCTATGATACATAAAAATAGTTTCATTCTTGTCTACAAAGTAGGATGGTCCAAAAAAAACGTGTTTTGCTAAAGGGCAAGACTCCCCTTTATATAACGAGGTTCCCGCAAAAGAAACTGCATTATTTTTTTTCTTAAAATTCGTTAATAATAAAACGTGCCCCTGGGCTTTTGAAATTAACATGGGATTTTCAGTGGTAAAAGTTCAATTTCCAGAAAAATGGGGAAAAATTACTTGTTATTAACTTTATGCAAATTTAATTTCAGTCACTTCTTAATAAATATTTAACGACTCATTTCCACCCCTTAACGGGTAAATTTGACTTTGTGATGTGTCTGGAAAATACCTCAAAAATGCAAAATAGCGGTTTTATTTCAAATTCATGCTAAAGACGGGCTTTTTTATTTTCTTGGCTTAAATTTTTAGATTCGATGAGTGAAAAGTTTTCAAGTATTTTTTATCTTGAAAATTTGTTGAGAAATTTTCATTTCCCCTGTGAATCATAAAACGTCAATATCTATTGGAATTAATGATACGAAAAGTGAATGTCGAGAATAATATTTTTTATTCAATAAAATTTTAATTTTTCAAACAATTTATATTTGCTTTCATTTGTTCCTAATAAATCATGGAAAGTTCGTATTTTCTGGAATTAATGTCAGAATTATTGAATGTTCGAAGGAATATTTTCTATATTCGACATTTTGTAATTGTTTAAACAATTTCTAATTGTTTAATTTTTATATGCCAAATAATGGAAAATTAGGACTTTTTTGAACCAATTACATGGTTAATAGATGTTATAAATAATATTTTTCGTTTGCGACATCAATAAATTGTTTATTAAACCATTATTAAACATTCACTTCTGACTTTTCATGGGAAAGGTAAAGAAAATTCTATTTTGTTTAAATTTCCTCACACTATGTCGGTCATTATCAGGATATTGTTTCTTTCAGAAGTTATACCTCAATTGTCCAAACAATTATTGCTTGCTTAAACTATTTGTATAATTATATTATGAATAGTTTTTTTTTCTTGTGGGATCAACGAGGCAGTTAACTCAAATATTTACAATGTAATGACAAAAATTGATTGAGCTAATAATAATTATTTCCATAATTGAGGTATCTTATTTAAGGAGTTTAATTTCAGAAGGGCATATATCCACTTTTGGTTTTTGTTGGGAAATCGAGAAAAACTTTTTATAGCATTTATAAAAAGAATTTGTTTTTGTGGGTTACTACATCATTTTGGTCCTAGACAACGTACAAATTACCAGAAGTTTGGATTCTCATTATCTCAGCATCCAGAGACTGGATGCATGCTTTTTTGGTGGCAAAGCAAATGTTTAACTCACTTTTAATATGGGATAGAAAGATTTTTTAAAGGAAACTCATACACAGATTGATAAGGCTCATCCTAAAAATACGACAAAAAAAAAAAAAAAAAACTTGAAAAAGTGGATATATGCCCTTTTGAAAGTAAACTCCTCATTTGTAATAAGCGAAATTCTGTAAAGAGATTAAAAACCTAGAGTTTTTTCTACCTTTCTTACAAAATGTCAGAAATGAATTATTATTAATTTTTCATATGGGGTGGAAATTATTCCTTGGGCATTTCTTAACTAGGGACTGAAATTCAATTTTCAAACAGTTAATGACAAGTAGTTGTTTTTCCCATTCGTTCGAAAACTAAGCTTTCCCTATTTAAAGTCCCATTTTAATTTTAAAAGCCCGCATCAGAATTAGCAAACATCATTTTTCAAACATTTTATAATTATTTATAAAAATTCCAGAAAGATGAGCTTTTTCTGAATGTTTTAAACTCTATTATTAATGTTTTTAAAATAATAATATAAAGTAGAAGGATATGTCACAGTAGAGGTAAAAACAACGGATAAAGTAATTAGGAATAGGTCGGAGGAGTAAAAAAAAAATAAAAAATGTGTAAAAATATTGTTTTGAATTACACAGCGTGAAATAAGACGTAAATAAATAATTTTAAAGTATTTATTTCAGAAAAAAATATCCACAAAAGAAAGCGATTGCTTAGCAAAATGATTCTATTTGATGTTTATTTATCATGTGTTTATAACTAAAAAGCCAAATAAAAGTTAAAAATTCCAGAAAAAGCGACCACGTTCTAGCATAACTCTAAGAAAAGGTAGCTATAAACAATATTGAATTGTTCACACAAATAATTTGTTAACTTGCATCAATTATTACCTCACTAACTAGAATGTTGACAAAAATTTAAAAATGTCAGAAAAATCACAACATTTTATCATTATTCTAATATTATAAATATATACTATATATAATATATGAATAATAAAAACTTCCTTGAGTAATTATTATTGTTAACTTTGATTAATTATCACATCACTCTCAGCGAAAATTTGAGAAAAAGTTGAAAATGTCAGAAAAAAATCGCAACTTTCTAGTATTACTCTAAGAGGAGATAGTTATGAACTGACATAGATTGTTTAAACAATTCGGTTTGTTGACATTGATCCATTATTACCTCACTGCGAGTGAAAAAAAGGTTAAGAATTTCTGAAAAAAAACCGCAACTTTCTAGCATTATTCTGAGAGAATATTGTTATATATAATAGTTATTAGTTTAAACAACTAATTTTGTTAGCTTTAATTAAGTATTCCCTTGCTCTAACTGAAAAAAATAAAACAAGTTGGAAAATTCCCACCAATTTTCCATTTCTATTCTAAGAGAATATTGCTATAAACGATAATACATTATTTTAAAAAATGTTCTAAACACCTGATCATCAGTAGGAAGTAATACTTTATGTATCGCAAACAACTTTTACTAAAAAAATTTGCAAACAAAAAGAATAAGCGTCAAAATAAATATATAAAATAAAACAGGCTTGTGTGGATGAAATCAAAAAAGTAATTTCTCATTTATATTCTATGGCTAATTGTAAAATGAAATGCTGAGGGACAACTTGATATGCTTAATATTTAGGATTCGGTACAAACTTTACAAAAATGTATTTTTCTCTTATGGGAAATAGTTAACATTTACGTCGTTTGCGTCACCTCTAAATATTAATTTCTTTTTAAAAAGAAACATCTATTTTTTGACTCGAACAAATTTGGTGACTTGAAAAGTAAAAATGTAAGTATAAAAATTGTCCAATGCGTTTTTGTACTACCCTAGTTTGAAACAGTGTAGAATTCATGGGAAGAGGAATGGAATAAAAAAATTCCTGAGTAGTATAGAGAGGAGAAGATTTCTATGATATTTTAGTCCATTTCTTTGTATTTCTTACCAGTTTGATTTATTTTAGGTCGACTGGATGGACGAAAAAACAAGGATGAGTGCTTTGGATAAACTTAAATCTATGAAAACCGTCATTGGATGTCCTGATGAAATTCTCCATGACAATACTGTTGACGAATATTACAAAACATTGGAAATAACCCCGAATGATTACCTTCGTGCATATTTAAACCTGACCATTTTCAAGCTAGACCATTCTTTCAGTAATCTAAGGAAGCGTGTAGACCAATCAGATTGGTCATGGGTATCCCGCAGTGAAACTATAACTGCTACACACGCTGATTATGATGATCATTCAAATAACATTAGTAGGTTCATTTTATTGATAGATATTTTCATGAATCTAAAATAGTTTTGGTCAAAGATTTCAAGAATTTCCAAATAATTTTGCAAGACTTTATTTTATACAAACTTTTTTTTAATACAAAGTCTGAAACGAAGGACCTTGGATACTAATGGGCAAGCGTGGAGAGCTTTACTTGGTGATTATCAGTAATTTTGGATATTTTTGTGTGATCAATGACATATGATGACTTTTTAAAGCTCTTCACCTGGGGTAATTGCTAGAGAGATTGATCAGCGACCTGGGTCAAAAGGGATCAGGCTTAATGGTATAATAATAATAGACCGGTGTATAGTATCGGAACACTAATCGGATGACCTATTCAAAATGAGCCTTGAATTTGAACGGTGATAGAGCCGTTCAGAATACAGATAAGAATATATTTTTTATATTGATAGAAACCTTATTGAATTCTGCGTTGAATGACCTGGTGGGATATATGTACCGGAGAAGTCCTATTTCATTCTTTTTGTAAATTTTTGCCAGGCGTGAATAATTTTTAGGCAAAATAGTATGTCCTGTTTCAACAAGACATTTTCAGGACAAAAGTGCGGGAAAAGTCCCACTGAATCTTTTTAAAAAATTTTCCAAGCATTAAATAATTTTTGGGACAAAGGTAATAGACAAGTTCCATTTTATTTTTTTCGAAGTTTTTACCAGTGCTTGATGGAATTCTTGTCCCAAACAAGCACTACTAAAATAGGACTAAAGTACCAAAAAAGTGTAAAATATGTTGCGTTTCGCCAGAGTTTCTCTAGAACAAAAGTACCAGTAAAGTCGCACATAATGTTTTTAAATAATTTTCCAAAACCTAAATAATTTTTTATACAAAACTGCTAGAAAAGTTCCGATTTTTTTTTTAATTTGTACAAGTGCCAATGGGTTAAAAGTCGTCTATTCAGAAAATTTTGCCCAAATGTCCCCTAGATTCACTTGTCAATTTGTGGAAATCTCTAAAAATCCTTTGGCATTTTTATTATTCTAAACTGTTTACCATATTCAAGTTCACAAAATTGTAAGTTTCTAGTTCAAAATATATTTTAATAGCTTTGATCATAATTTATTATTGACAAATAAAAACGAGGCTAAGAACAATTAATCCTCGGATGCATTAAATTATGAATTAAATGGAAACCTTTTCCACTAAACTATTGAATCCTTCCGTAAAAATTAAAACTACCAAATACCATAATATTATCATGAGAAAAGTAAATCATACAGAAAAAACTATTATTCTTTTAAGAATTCCGAGGTCAAATATTTTTTTTAATCAAACAGATATGGTCAAGCAAAGTAAACGATTACCAGCAACATTTCGTACCATTAGATTTTTCTGTGGAGCAATTAAAAAAAATGTATCTACATTCTAAACAGGGCTATCACCTTTCAATGTCAAGGCAAATTTCGACTAGGTAATTTTGAGTAGGTTTTAAATTTAGATAATTTGTTTATTTATACATGTGATATTGGGGTGGCTAAAAAAAGTTAAAGTTTTCTTAAAAGCTTCCATGTGGTGAAAATAAAACTGTGAATTTTTTTCAGATTTTTTTAAGAAATGGATCTTGGATCCCACAGGGGTTAAACCACCCCCAACCTTTAAAAAATCCGTACACTGAGCGAAGAATTCCCGTGTAGTTCGGGTTCACACCCCAATAGTTCGGGTGCTTTCTCTTTTTTTCTGTTTTACACGAAGGTTTGGCGCGCTTGCACTACTGAGACGTGCGATCACCCCAACCATTCGGGTGCTCACCTGAAACAGCAGCGGCCGAAGTGGTGGGGTGCCCGCCCGAATAGTTGGGGAGCTTGCACGAATGATTCGGGAGATTCGAGTCGTCAACCGCGTTGGATGTTGCGCATTCGATGTTTGCGCATGTTCGCTAATGGCCGCAGCTGATGAACATCAGGTTCTTCCCGAATGTAACTGTTTCTAGTTTATGTCGATTTTATTGTTCGTGGGCGAGATGTCAGTGGAATAAAGTGTAGCAAGTATCTGGTTTTTCTTTGGATAATCATTAACGAAGGTAAGAGAAATATAAAACATTATTCTTTTCTTGCACATGAGTCGAAAAATTAAATCATTAGCGAACATGCGCAAACGTCGAACGCAAGACATCCAACGCGGTTGACGACTCGAATCTCCCGAATCATTCGTGCAAGCTCCCCAACTATTCGGGCGGGCGCCCCACCACTTCGGCCGCTGCTGTTTCAGGTGAGCACCCGAATGGTTGGGGTGATCTCACGTCTCAGTAGTGCAAGCACGCCAAACCTTCGTGTGAAACAGAAAAAAAGAGAAAGCACCCGAACTATTGGGGTCTGAACCCGAACTACACGGGAATTCTTCGCTCAGTGTAGTTTCTCACAGGTTTAATAACAAAATTTCTAGTTTCGTCTAAATATCGTAGAAAGTGGTCATAAAAGGTAATAAAATAAAAAAATATAGAAAAATTGAACAAACATCCCCCGGAAATTGAAAACACACCCCTATGGGAACAAAAAGTAAATTTTCGAACTTTCTGCAGATTCTATTGCAAATATTTTATGGATTTGAAACAAAGTAATCACAAACACTATTCAAAAAATAGTAGCTACAAAATAAATGACATAATACACCCTTAGTGGTCAAAAATTACCCCTTTTAAAATTTTATTATAGATTTATTCGTTTAATGAAAGAAACTTCTTAAAAAACACGTATACAAATGTATGGAAATCTATAATAATTTATCTATAAAGATACTATGCATTTTATGAATACTTAATAACAATAACCTGTGCCTACAAAAACTGTTTTCAAAGAATAGTTTCAATTTATTTAATTACATTTAATGAAAAAAAAAAAATACCTTTTTATAATTTCATTTTATATCTTATTTTTTTATGATATAATAATATTATTTTTATGAAAATAATTAATACTTCGAAACATACAAATCTTCCTAATAATAAATTGAATTATTCTATTCGAAAGGATGCAAATACCTAATTGCATTAGAATTTAATTGCATCAAATTTGTGTTCAAAAAGCGCTGTTTTTTACTTTCTGAGAGTGGATTTTTCACTTATCTGTAAATTTTAATTTTCCTACCTTTTCTGATGACAGTTTACAATTTTCAAGCAAACATTAAACAATCAGGAGTAGTTTATTCCATCTTAGGAATATTACTTACCATTCATACAATACATGGTATCCTTATATGTATATGTTTTTATATATCTTTATACTTATTTTTTATAGAAGTTTGTTTAATTAAATAAGATATCTATCATAAAAATGTAAAAGTCTTTGACCAATAAGGGTACCTTATGTCATCTATTTTGTAGCCAATATTTTTTAAATAATTTTCGTGATTATTTTACTTCAAATCGACAATATATTTGCAATAAAAACTGCAGGAAGTTCGAAAATCCATTTTTTGTTAAAAAAGTTTCTTTCTCCAATTTCTCGAAAAGGTTTTTTAACTTTTCTATACTTTTCCAATGTATCCCATTTTCTGACCACTTTCTACGATATTCAGGCAAAGCTAGACTTTTTCATCAATCCTGTGAGAAGATACGGATTTTTTACGGTTAGGGTGGTTTAACCCCCGTGGGATCCAAGATCCGCCCGCCACACCCCTTTTTAACAAGTGTTGAAAAAAATTCACAGTTGTTTTTTTTCACCAAATGGAAGCTTTATGAGGGATGAGCCCACAAATCAAAGGAACTTTAATTTTTTTGAGCCACCCTAATGTAATATGAACTTCCTTTTGATAGATATCCCTGCCGGAATTATACAAGACGTTTTCTTCAATAAGGATAGGCCTCAGTACCTGAACTATGCTGCGATTGGTTCGTTTGTTATTGGAAATAAAATTACTACTGCTTTTGATAACGAAGGTTCGCAATATGATAAAAATGGAAACCTTAAGGATTGGTGGACACCAGAAACGAAAAAAAAATTTCTTCAGAAAGCTGCTTGCATTACTCAGCAGTACGCAAATTATACAGTAAAAGATGGCGGCATCAAAGTATGTATATTATGTAGGATTATTAAAAGAAAAAAAAATTTTTTCGTACCTACAAAAATAGGGTCATAATGCAGGCATAAATTCTTTCAAATAAAATTAATGTAAATATGACATGACATGACATTACACAAATATGAAACACTTTGAACTCCTAAGATTTCAAGTCGAAATATGTATTGAATTTTCAACAAAGAAGAATAATTTTCTAAACAAGAAGACCAATTCTCAACAAAAAAGTTAAAATTTGCACCAAAAAGGTGAATCTTAAAAAAAAATGAAAGTTTAACAAACTAGTGCACTCTCAACAATGTAGTTGAGTTTACAACTCAAAGAGGTGCATTTTTAACCAAAAAGTTAAATTTTCAACCAAACAGATGAATTTTCAACCCAAAAATATTAAATTTTAACAAAAAAGTTAATTTTAACAAAAAGTTAATTTTCTACCAAAAAGTTAAGTTTCTACCAAAAAGTCAATTTTCAAGCAAAAAGTTAGATTTCCACCAAAAAGTTAATTTTTCATAAAAAGTTAGTTTTCCACCAAAAAGTTAATTTTTCATAAAAATGGATTAATTTTCAACCAAATAGAATAATTTCCCACCAAACTTTTGAATACTCAATTAAACCAGATTAATTTAGAACCAACCAGTTGCATTTCCAATCAAAAAGGATAAATTTTCAACCTGGAAGATTAACTTTCGACCAAAAATGACGATTTTCCAACAAAATACTAGAAAAGATCAATTTTCAATAAAAAATATAATTTTCTTAACCAAAAGTGAAATAGTTACATTGTTAATTAAAAAAAATTAATTCTCAACAAAAAAAATAAAATTTTTAATTTTTCTATGTGGCCTGGGACGAAGAAACCGACCTTACATTCTAAAGAGCGAAAGCATGCCCGATCGAATGAGCCTATTCTGGAATCTGTGCGATCAAAATTGAATGGAATATAACGCGTTTTAGATTACGTTTATTCAACACTCGCAGGGGCCCGTTTCTTGAAAACACAATTTTCTGGAAAAGCTGAAAATGTACTGTAAGGTCAGTTTCTTCGTTCTACGCCACACATTTTCCACAAAAGAGATAAATTTGAAATTAAAATGATGGATCTTTAAGAACAAAAATAAATTTTCAGCAAAAGAGTTCAGCCCCAAATATGATTTTTTAACCCGGAATATTAATTTTCCAAAAATGGAATAGTTAAATATTCAACCAAGCAGGTGAATGTTAAAAAATATGAATTTTTAACAAACTTGTTCAACTTTCAACCAGGAAAGTTTTTCAGCCCAAAATATAATTTTTCAACAAGAAAGTTAACTTTCTACCACCAAGTTAAATTTCCATGAAATAGTTTAATTTTCAACAAGAAAGTTCATTTCCAACCGAATAGTTTAATATGCTACCAAATTGTTAAATTCTCAACCAAACGAGAATAATTTAGACACAAACAGTTGCATTTTATAATAAAAAAGGATGAATTTTCAACCAAGAAGATCAATTTTCAACCAAAAATTGAATAGTTATATTGTTTGTTGAAAAAAATTAATTCTCAATAAAAAAAAAACGAATTTTCAACAAAATAGTTACATTTTCAACCCAAGAGATGAATTTTCAATTAAAATTATAAAACTTTAAAAAAATGAATTTTCAACGAAAGAGGTCAACCCAAAAGATGATTTTTCAACCCAGAGGATCAATTTTCTCAAAATGGAATAGTTAAATTTTCAACCTAGGAGATGAATCTAAAACCAAAAAAATTCATTTTTAACAAATTAGTTCAACTTTCAACCAAGTGGCTAAATTTTTTACCAAAAGTATGACTTTTTAACATAATAGTTGCATTTTGAAGAAAATAATAAAATTTTTCACCAAATACCAGAATTTTTAACCAAACGAGATGAATTCCGAACCAAAAGTATAACAGTAAGCTTTTCAACCAAAAGTTGTTGATTTTTCTTCTTGGGTTTTATTAATTGAGTTTACATGTAAGCGAAGATTCAAGAAAAAGGGTACGTTTCTCAAAAACAGAGAAAAAATGAAGAACTCTTTAAAATTTATCATGAGGAAACGTACTAAATCTTATCTAAGTTCGCAAGTTTATCCCTTAAAATTAAGGAACTTTTAGAAAGTATGTCGGAAGATTTCATCGATTCCCATCATTTTTACAGTAGGGATTCAAGACATAATTTGGAATCCTTTTTTATTTGAGATTGCACCTAATAAACCTAGTTATGTTATATATTGCATAATGTATTACTTTTTCATAAAAAAATCACGAATCGAATAACTACAATAACAAATATTTGTCACTTTTCAGTTGAGTGGTACCGAAACGGAAAGAAAAAATATTGCAGACAACGGAGGCGTAAAGATGGCCTACCTAGCCTATCAAGATTGGGTGACACGTCACGGTCCCGAATCCACATTGCCTGGATTAAAATATTCCCAATCACAGCTTTTTTGGATTCAAGCAGCTATCACACAATGTGCCAAATACACTACAAGGTATTTGAAAGACTTTGATAGTGAGTTCCGTGGATATATCGATGAATTTGGTTTTCCATCAGAATTCCGAGCCACAGGTGTATTTGCTAACAGGCCAGAGTTTGCAAAAGACTTTAATTGTCCAGTGGGTTCAAAAATGAATCCAGTTGAGAAGTGTTCTGTATGGTAAAACGAAAAAAAAACTGTGAAATGTTAAAACCGTTTGGCCGAGAATGAGTCCGCTGTACTATAAACGGGTTTTACTGCGATTTTCCTTGTGTACTACAAATAATAAATATTGTAGGTGAATACTAGTACAGATATTAAATAAATATGGGCGCAGCCACTAGGATGTAGAATCAGTAGAGTAATTTCTCGGATCATTTCTTGAATGTAATTTAATGTAATCTATTGTACATGTTCTCTCGAAATAAATATTTTACTTTAAAGTGAATCCACTAACACTCAGAGAAATGTTCTCTTGTGGCAAAAATATGTTTTTTGACGTAAATGGAATTTCCTCTTAAATTTAAGGTTGAGAGGATTTCCATTCATCTCAACAAAAATCCTTTCGCAGAAAAAATGTTTCTTAAGCTACTAAATTCACCTAATCTTGCAGCCAAATAATTATATTTGTGTCAAAAATATATTCACGTCGTTCAAAACAAAACAGACAAGAGGACGATGCTTTTGTTTCAAACCCACTTTTTCTCTGAGTGAATGTATTATTTCACATAAGTTGGCATTGTACAAACATAATTAAAAAACCATTTTTCACTGAAATCTCTGGAAATACTTTTAGTTTTTTTATATGGTAGAAGTTTAGATTTATAGATAATAAATAGGTATACCAGAAAGTTCTTGAAATAATTTTAACATTAATATATTAAACTCTAAGCCGTCTGATACTTTTTCAAATTACCGAATATTGTTTAGAGTTTAAATTTTCAATTTTGAAATTTTTTTTGGGTTGTATATTCTTCTAATTCTTCACAGAACATTGCAAGTATTCAGTAAACTTTGTAAAAATTATTTACCTTGAATAAGTATGACATTTGAGTGCCTAAAGAAGGTTATAATAATTGTATAGCTTTTTTCCTTATACAAAACATACTTTGAGGTATCTCTAAATCAAAATCGGTAAAAATCAAATAATTACTGCTGAAATTTTACGGGTTTGATTAGTGAAAAGTTAACCACCAAAGGTTAGTAGAAAATTAATAGTTTGATTAGTTGAGATATTTGCTAATTCAGTATTAAAAAGAAACTAATTGCTTTGCGGAAATAAATACATTTACTTAGGATTGTATATAATAATTGAAAAACGGTAATAAAAATATAAAACGTCAAAAATATAAATTTTTCATACAACAACGCGATGGGCTTACACTCGGAACTCTATTGAAATAATAAGAAGCTCACATTGTGAAATTGTAGCTTTGGATTTGTCGAATTGCATTCGGCGCAGCCTTCTTCAATTGAAAAACATTGCCTTCTAATTGTTTGAAAAAATGTTAAGAGAAATGAGAATTTTTTATAATTTCTAAATTACAGCGGATCAATGGTCTCGTAATTGATTATATATATATATTCAGGGTCCTTACTCGCTACTTTTCCACAGAGTTCTGTTTTCGATTTATAACATTTTTCTCCGTTGTATATTTTCCTTATTTTTCATAGAAAGTTGCAATTATTTAGCAAAACTTGTGAAACTTACGCAATCAATTGCTTTATACAAATAAATAAATTCACTTAGGACTATATATAATAATTACGAAAGATTTTAAAAATGGATAACGTGAAAAATGAAAAGTTTTAATAAAATACCGCGATGGTGTAGCATTCTCAAATCTACTGAAACAATGAGAAGATCATATTGTGAAATTGTAAACGTGACATAGCATATCACCAATTCGAAGCACATTTAGCATCTTCATGTACTACATTTTTCTGATTTTCCATAGAAAATTGGACTTATTCAGCAAACTTTGTAAAAATTATTTGCCTTGTATAAGGATGAACTTGAGTATCTCAAGAAGTTTATTTTTTTATAGTTTTTTTTCTAACGTAAAATATACTCTATTGCCTGTCTGAATTAAAGTTGTGAAAACTTAACTAATTGCTACGGCTAGGACTTCATGACAATATGTTCTCCAAGTCTAAAAAGAGTTTATGTTTTTTTTTTTAATGCCACTTGATGTTGAATGAGTGTTGAAGTGTTGGACTCTACAAACTTTAAAATCCAAGATGCTCATTTTACTCAACAAATACTAGTATTAAATATGTTTTGAATACAAAGCGGTACTTCTTTTTCGAATAGAAGGATGTATAGAGGAAGAAACTGTCTACTTTAATAATTTCTGCGTGAAATGAAATATTCCACAACTTAGAAAAAGAGGTTTGTTAGACTTTCGACGCGGCCCCGAACTCTCACTGCGGATGGATGTAAGTTCTGTCCAAGACTTCAAGATTCTCGAAATTACCCAGAATTCTGTCCTAAAATGATTAATTTTTCCTAGATATGCACCTGTGTTCGAGGGAACAAAAGTGAGAATGAAAATTATGATTTTGAGACCATTGGCATTTGAGCTGCAACAAATTTAAAACCAGCTTTTTTCTGG
>CAKNYM010051835.1:11452-32357 GCA_932195095.1 Andricus curvator | reverse complement strand
ATATAACATTTTTTATTAATTTTTGGAACCTTTACAATTTTTTATTATCAAACTCTAGACTGTCCTAAAACAAATCGTGGGTATCTAATTTTTCATATAAATTAGCCTGAAAAATTGATTGTCTATACTCAAAGACTTCTATAAACAGTCTGAAGTGAAAAATGAATATTTTGTTATTCAAGCTGAACGAAACGCTGAATAAATAGAATTCCTTCCCTCATATACATATTGAAGACAACTGAAGTTCATTTTGAAATTGTTGGTTTTATCATCAGTATAAGTTTAAAAATATCGAAAATTTAAACTTGCCTAACATTTTCAAAGTAACAAAAGAATATTGTTTACTCTCTTGCTATTTTAATAAAAAAACCAATTGATATATATGTTGTGAGGGGTTTCACAAATTAAGGAACTGATAAAAAGTAGGTGTTCTCATATCTCCATACATATAGTAGTGATTATTTAATAATATATACAATTAAAGAACAGGTATGTCCGTGTGAAGAAACGAGTTGCGGTTACTCTGTATGAACAGTATCGAACGATTTTGCATGATATTTTTGGAAGATCTCGAAATCGGACAATGCATCTTCAGAAGTTCCTGGCAGTGGAAAATCAACCAAAAAAAGACCAGCACTAAAGTAGGTTCCATAGTCGACAACACAATGCAGTCCAAAATTTGGAGTTTTAATTTCTAGTTATTTCTAAACAGCCACATATATTTTTTGTTTTAATTTGAATCTACTGTCAATATATCAGAGTGATATTGTCTGCAGCAATCAAGCGGTGAATGCATCAGTCGAATTGGAATCCGACGCGACGATGGGAAAATAATCCAAGTTGATGCTGAAAAGAACAGACTTTATGTGATGGCTGAACTTTTTGAAACTGATCATACGGATCAATTTCGAGCTTCGCGCTTGATAATATATCTACACTGACTACCTACTGCTACGCTACCCTTGTCAATTGTCTTTACGTATCAAGCATTCACACTGTTCACTTCGATCTACCAATTACGAAACACTTCGACAAAGTCGTGTCTTCTGTCTCATTGTGACCGAAGAAACAATCTGATTAAGTCGTGCACTTTCAAAGTAGTAAACGTGTGTTTGAGTCTTGTACTAAAATCCCTTCGGCTGAGACTTTTGGTCGTCGTAAAGTGAGTCTTTTACGAATAAAGTCCACAGTGTTAAGCGTTCGCGAAAAGAACTCAAGTGTGGATTCACAGTGTTCTTGAAGGTGAAAGAAGTTTCACTAAAATGGATCCAGAATCGGGTTTCGGAGGAAGTTTCTACATCATTTATAGGTTCAAAATCTGAAAGAATCAAAATCCCAGCTGATCCTTTTCGCGAGATATCGACATTTTAATATTTAGAATGTCATACAATAAAACTAATTCTATTCATTAACCTTCTTGAATTTCGCGCTAAATTTTCCTTTTTTTCTTAAAATCAGAGATAGAATCAGGTATTTTCACCTCAACGAGCATCTAACTCCACTTTGTTGAGTGCTGACGAGAAAACAATGGACAAAAGGAACGGGATTCGGCCCATTTTTGCCGTATTTTTCTAATATCTTCGTAAAAACTAATTTATTCTATATAAGTGTATTCGAAACATAGTTTTCATTTGATAAGAACTATTCAATGAAATAATAAAATGATACTCATTATTATTCCTCACGAAGAAACTACAAAAATAAAGTGTTGTCACATGCATTTGGTCCATTGTTTTCCCATCAGCACTCAACGAAGCGAAGTTAGCTTGTGGTAAATATGAAAATACCTAATAGACAAAATACACGTAAAACAAGAGAAAGTAACATGGAGTTACCTAGGCCATGCCTTTGATATAAATAGTGAGACATTTCCTATAAGCATTTGCAGGACGTGTTACCTTGCACTAGTTGATGCTGAAAAGGGTGTCTTTAAAAGACCCTTACCAGTTATACCGAACTACGAAGATATAGTATTACCAAAACAGACCCGTACAAAAAGTGTATGTAACTGTTACATATGTTTGACTGGCAGGTCCAAAGGTCACTTAACATTCGTGAAAGGCAGAGGTAAAAAGAAAATATCAAATGTCGTAATTGATACATCCAATGGTCTTCATGGTCAAGGATCTTCAAAAACAGAATCATTTCCAGTTCCGACAGTTAAAAATGAACAGTCCAAAAACTCCATTGTACTATGTAGACATTGTTTTCAGGAAATCGGTAAGGGCAAGAATGACATTTGCAAAAATGGTAAAGGAAATGGGAGAAAAATCATCAACAAACTCTCTGAGAAAGAACAGGAACAAATTGTGACTGCTATTGTGAAGAAAAATGTTGATTCTCAAGCTCATGGTGATAATGTTATGAATTTGAAAAATATTGAGCTAAATTTTTCAACTGCTGGTCGAAAATCTGAAATCATCGTGAATCCCACCAAGAAGAAGGACATTTTATTCAAGGAAAAAAGATAAGATAGTTTTCGGATCAATCTTGGAGCTTCAACAAGAAATATGAAGAAGATTACCAATTTTCTAAAATGTAATGTCGGGAGAAAGTGTATACCGGCAAATTATTTTAAGCACATGACGGATAAATCAAACATTTTGAAGAATGTATATAAAGCAGTTCTATGTGAATTTGAATGTCAAAATGCAACATCTAAACAAGAGCGAGCTGTTGTATATGCAGATGCTGAAGAACTTCTTGATGCGATTATAAATGAAAGAAATCTAGAAGGAAACTTCATCGTCAAAGCCATGGCTGATGGGGGTCAAGGTTTTTTCAAGATAAGCTTGTCCATACTTCCCGAAAATTATTTACCTGCATTGGACAGTTCCATAGACCACACTGATGATAACGGTGATTCCAATGATTCAAGTTTGGAAAATATGGATGATGTTTCTGAAAAATGGAAACTCTATTCTGAGGGTGGCAGTATGAGCAAAAGAGGTAAGCTATCTAGCGTGCATAGATTAATATTGCTATGCAGAGTTCCCCAAATAAAAGAGACTTATGAAAATGTGAAAATATTATTCGAACTAACGAATATCAATAATATTCCATTCAAATTTGTTGCGGATTTCAAGCTTCTCCTCATAATACATGGCCAACAAACTGCAACAGCAACGTTTCCTTGCCCATACTGTTTTATTTCGCTAAGTGATGTGAGAAGCAACAAAAATGATGAGAATCAGTTGAGTGATGCCCATGCAAGTACATCTGATACCTCACGAATGGAAAATCACATGAAATTGAAAACATATGGTGATTTCACTGAAGATGACAACACTCATGTTTTAGAAAAATGCATTATCCCTGAACTCCATGTTTTACAGGGGTTCGTGAACCATTTTATTTGGTCAATGAAAGGCTTTATTGTGGCTGAAGAAATTGAAACTCATTGCGAAAAACTACCATGGAGATTCGTTTGAAGGGAATGCATGTAGAAAGCTGCTGAAAGAAGTAGATAAGCTTGAAGATCCAGAAATTTACAAAGATGTAGGATTCTTCAAGATTGTACCCTACATGGCTGCTTTTAAAGCAATGAACAAGGTAGCAGATTGTTGTTTCACTTCTGGTAGATGTGGTCCTTCATTAGATACTTACATACATGAATTGGATAATGCTTTGAAAAGTATTAATAACGCTTCTACCACATTGAGAATTCATGTCATTCTTGCACATGTTGTAGAGAGTTTGAAATATATCGACAATAACAATGGCTTAGGATTTGGGTCGGAGCAAAGTGGAGAATCAGTACACCGCGAGTTTTTCAAGTTCTGGGATCGTTATAAAATAAATTCCTTACATGACGAATCTTATTCATCAAGACTACTGAAAGCAGTAATTGAATTTTCATCACTGCATATCTAAGTACAATATATTTTTAGGAATTATACAGAAATATTGACGAATTGAGAAAAGACGAAAAAAATATCTAAAAACAACAAAAAATTTTAAAATCCAAAAAATTAAATGGGGCTATATAGCTACTACGTCCTTATCGTTGGTCCCGGGTTGAGCTGAAAGTGGATTTTATTCATCATTTCCTATCGTTTGAACATGTAAAATTTTGTCACTAAGAGTAATCTAATTTTTGCATAATATAAATTTATAAAATGTCGATATCTCGCGAAAAGGCTCAGCTGGGATTTTGATTCTTTCAGATTTTGAACCTATAAATGATGTAGAAACTTCCCGTGAAACCCGATTTTGGATTCATTTTAGTCAAACTTCTTTCACCTTCAAGAACACTGTGGATTGGGTATCTGCTGTAGGACCCTGTATCGCACTATCACTACTGAAAAGTGCTCGTGCGCCTTTTCACTACTAAAAACATCCGGTAGAATTCCGTCGCTGCTCTACAATAAACACGGATATACAATCGACCAGCAAACACCTCTTTCGCCTTCTCTTTCGTAGAAAAGTAACCGTAAGTTTTTGTATACTTATTATAATGACTCCTCTGTTCTATTTACAATAAAACATCGTTCACATTGAATTTCACATGTTGTTTAAAAACCTTAACCTAACACAGTCCACATAGGGCGGACAAGTGGCAAACGATCCCATAAACAAATAATTGGTCAGGCCTTACCAGCCTGACATAAAATCAGCAAAATGGTGTCTTACAATCTCGCACTTAGCCAAACTACCCTCGCCTACTTGCTCGGGACGTAACAGCTGATTTTTTGTGGCAGCGGTGGGATCGCCACTTTTCCTCTAAATTCAGTGTTTTAAATCTAAATTCAAGTTCAGTGTTTCCTTAAATCGCAAAATTTACATTTTTTGGTTTTCAAATACCAAATTTAATTATTCGCAACTGTATTTCGATTCAAGTGAAAACAGTTACAAACGGGTATAAATTAATTAATTTGTAAAATTCAAATCTTTTTAGATTTTGAAATCTAACTTGTAACTTGTAACTTGCCCAAAGGCAAGTTACAATACTTTACATATTTATCGCATACCGCATAGGCGGAAATAAACTCATTCAAACTCTTTTATTCGTTCCTTGTCTAAGCTCAACTGTCTAACCTTTACCGCTTCTTCTACTGAACGCGCGATTATGGTCAGACAATCTAGTCATATTATAACGAATGTCTGAGTGAACGCAATTATAAATCTTTTTAAAAAGTTTAAAAATCTCTTAAAATCACCCGATTTTTTTCTACGGCTCATTCAGATGTTGCAAAATAATGGACAAATTTTATTTTTCATGATTACTTCAATATTTGCTCCTTATTTCGCACTAATTTTTATTCTCAGCTACCCTGAAATATGTATCATTTCAACAAATTTATATTATCACAATTCATAATATGCATTTGTATTGAAACATACGTGTTTTCATTGTCTTGTTTTTATAATTAAAAGAGAGTGCATTTTATAAAAAAATTGTTATTAAACATTTTACTGCAACTTATGTCGTTTTTTCATAAAATTATTTTCTTTACTTTCAATGTTATTTTTCACGATTTAAACAAAAAATACGCATTTGAGCATGAAGTGGTTCCAAACGAATTTGCAGATATAATTTAGGCGACAAATTTTGTTCAATAAAATGTTATTGTAGCTTGTATCCCTTTTCCAAAAAGTTAATTCTTTCTTTTCAATATATTTTTATAATAAGAGTTTATAACTGATCTAATCCTCCTAGCTAAAAATTATTAAGAACAAATTTGTGGATCCTTTTTGGGTGAACATTTTTTGTTTGTAAATATTTTTTCGTACCTTGTGTCGTTTTTCGAAAAAATTTTATTTTCATTATTAATGACAATTTTATAGCTTATTTTTCACGAATAAAACAAAAACTTCGTGTTCCATTAAAAAGTGGTTTATAACATATTTGTAGTTTTTTGTTGCATAATTTTTATGTATTTATCTTATTTCGTATCTTGCATAGTTAGACCGCAAAATTATATTTTTGATTTTTCATTTTTTTTTTGTGAGGTGAACTAGTTACCAAGAAGATTAATGATAGACTCAATAATACGATAATATTGGATAACCAACTAGATGAGTTCCTTTATATGATCCTATTTCAACTTTTCTTCTACCTCTCGTGTTTTTGAAATACAGCATTTGTCCAATTATTAAGCAATTGTCTCAAATTGATTAATCATATTTTGTTCGCGTACTTTTTATATAATCCCTTTTTCAAATAAATTTTATGTCAAATACGAAAAAGGTATGTATTTTCATTTCTAGCTCTATAGTTTATTTTCAAAAACTATGCAATTATTATTATTGTCAAAAGTCTGTATATCGTACAACGTGACGTTTAAGTCGACCTTATCTAGTGAAGTCTAATTATTCCACAACTCATCTTTCTTCTAGGTTGTGTACAAAAAGCTTTGTACATAAAGTGCTGGTGACAAAAATAGAGACTAGTCAAAAAGTTCGAATTGAGGGAAGCCCTCAATTCAGGAAAACATGATAAAATTACGACTCCTTATTTTCCTTTTTCTCTTTTGTATTTTGCACCTGTGTGAAATTCTTGATGCTGCACACACGGAACGGAAGATCAGCCAATTGTGTCTAACTCCTGCATGTAAAGATGCTGGTATGTATGATCTTGTATTTATATATATTTTTATAATTAAACCTACTTAGATTGTTTCCCGAAAGACGAAGAATTTTTACTCAAGCATTCAAATATTAACATAAAAAGTGTGGATGAAGAGGGCGCAGATCATCGATTTTATTTCAGGCGTTATAAGCCTTTTTGTAAGTGTCCATGTTGTGTATGAATTGAGTCCCGGGAAATAAACCTGATATATGAATTCAGTCCATTTTGAAACCCCAACCACTGCCTACTTCTGGGGCCAATATTTTAGGGTTACTGCAGAATTCCAATTTCGAAATTTCTTGCCTTTTTCCTGACCAATTTTACATTGTCCCCGACCATTCGAAATTTTTCAAAGTATAAAAACAACCTCACACCATAGGCGATCAATAAAATAGAAATTTTTTTCAAATACATTATTTAGAACACTTTTTGTGACAAGAGTCATACATCATTTTATGAAGGGTCATCCACAAATTGCGTAACACGTACGTAAATTACGTTAATTTCCAACCAAATTGTTGAGTCAATTAATTTTCTACTGAGAAAAAAGGAATTTTCAACAGAATAGTTCAATTTTTAACCAAAGTGATGAATCTTCGTCCAAAGAAATTAATTTTTAACGAAAAGTGTGCTAGCTGTTATTTCCAACATTTTTAAGCAAACATGGAGTAGTTACATTTTCAGCTAAAAAATTAATATTCAACTTAAAAAGTCAATTTTCGATAACTAAATACAATTTTAGAATAGAGTGATGAATATTTAACAAATATGATGAATGTTGAACCAATCAAGTTTATTTTTAACCAAACAGTTGTATTTTCAACCCAAAAGATGAATTTTCTAAAAAAAGGCAAATTTTCAACAAAATACATTTTCCAAAAAAAGAATAGTTTAATTTCAAGTTGGAAAAGTAAATTTTCGACAACAAAAAAAACGAATTTTCAACAAAATAGTTTAATGTTCAACGAAAGAAATGAATTTTTAACCAATAATAAAATAGTTAAATTTTCAGTAAAAAATTATTTTTCAACGAAATTAAATACGTTTTAAACGAAATACTTAAATTTGCAACCAAGAAGATTAAATTTCTATAAAAAAAGATAAATTTTCACAAAAATATAGAGTAGTTTAATTTTCAGATAGAGAAGTGAAAGTTTAACTAAAATGATCCAAAAATAAATTAATTCTTTTTCAATCTCATGATTGAATTTTTAACCCAAAAGATTAATTTTCTACGATAAAAGATAAATATTCAACGAAATACATGAATTTTCAACTAAGAAAGATATATTTTCAACTAAAAAGAAAATGCTTAAATTTTCAGTTAGAAAAAAAAATTTTTTAACTGAAAAAAAAAATATAACAAAATAGTTGAATCATCAACCGAAAAAAATAAATTTTCAACCAAGAAGATGACTTTTCTACCAATAAAGATTGATTTCTAACAAAATACATTAATTTTTAAACAAATATTTGAAAAATCAACAAAGTAAATAAATTTGGAACATAAATTGCCGTGTGTCTTTTTGTCCAAAAATTTAATCTGTTTGTTTTTAATGTCATTTTCGACGTTAAAAACAAAAACTACGCGTTTTATCAGAAAATGATTTCTGACAAATTTGTAGATCTTTTTTGAGTGCGCAACTTTTGTTTGATTCAAAATAATTTCTAGCAAAGTCAATCCACTTTGATCTAAGTAGTTCAATTGCCAACTAAAAAATCTGCCCGCTGCGTAACTGCAAATTTGAAAGCAAAAAACGCACGATATGAAAAAAAGCCAGGAAAAGAAAAACCTTTCGTTTTAAAAGCCTTATAAGATCAGCATAACAAATTTTTGAATTTTATTAAAAAATTGAAAATTCAAATTTTTCGACTAACGGTTCTAGTTTTAACGGCAAAAAAAAATAAAAGATCAAAAATTCCATTTTGCGGTCAAATTATGCAAGATACGAATGAAAATTTTTGTTTCATTCGTAAAAGCAACATTAAAAATGAAAATTAATGTTTGGACAAACGACACAAGCTAAAAAAAATTAAACTATTTTGTTGAAAATTGTTTTTTTTTTAAATTAATTTTGTTAACTAAAAATTTAACTATTCCATTTTTGCTGAAAATCATGATTTTTCGGTGGTACCATTTTTGAACTGAAGTGATAAGAAATAATGAAATGATAAAAGTAGGCCATGAGAAATAATGTCACCTTCGTTTTCTAAATATATGACTTTGTTAAAAAAAAATACATTCATCATATATGACTTTGTTTTCAAAACTTTGGTGTTCATACAGGAAAATGTGTTATCGTCGAAACTGAATTGCCTTGCAGCAAGAGAATACGGAACAAACGTTTTTCGTTTGAATATTTCTGTTAATGGAAATAATAAATAATTAAAAACAAAATAATACATTATTATTATTTTTTTTATTTACTCCAGAATTAATGAATTCAATAAATTTTGATAATATTTTGTTTGCTTCATAAAATTTAGAGCCTACTTATCGATAAATAAAAAATACTTTTTATCAGCAAAATAATTTATAAGCCTCTAATTTTTTTTTATAAAAACTATATAAACTATATTAAATTAGGTTACATCACCTCCAAAAACATGACGTTTCAAAACATTTGTTTTTTAATTCTGAATATCTTTTAAAACGGTCTAAATTTTTCCTGAACATTGTGAAAAATCCTTCAACATGAACAAAATTTGCCTCTCTTGAATCCCTTCAAAATTCTTAAAAAGCTTCTGCATTTTTTCCCCTAAAAAATCTATGCATTGTTTTCCATTTTTCGAAATATTTTCAAATTGTCATCATTTTTGAAATCTTTTCAAAATTTCTATATATTTTTTAAAAATGATCCGAGGTATTCCAAAAGTTTTTTCAACATCTTTCAAAACTAAAAAAATTGCCGAAAAAGATGAATTTAGAACTAGGATGATGGATCATCGTCCAAAAAAGTAAATTTTTCAAAAAGCAGTTAATTTTCAAACAGTCTATTTTTAACGAAAAAGAAATGGATTCTCAACGAAAAATATAACAGATTGATACTTGAACTAAAGAAGATTTTAATTTTAAATAAAAAAGTGTTGGATATTCATCCAAAACAGAATATATTTCAACAGAAAAAAATTGTATTTTTAACAACAATATATTGAAATTTCTACCAAAAGAGACGAAATTTTGAACCATACAGACGAATTTAAGAACAAAATATTTGAATTTTCAACAAAAAAATTTTTTTAGTTGTAAAAAAATTCAACAAAATTATGCTTCCAGCTGGAAAATAATTTTTTATATCGACAAAGTGAAAATTTCGAATACCAATATATTTTTTAAGTTTGTTTGTTTTTAAGTTTATGTAAATATAATTTAAGATATTTGAGAATTGAAATATTTTTGCACTCTTCCGGGAGAATATTTGTGTGTAAAATTTTACATAATTTAGTTCAGTAAACCGAGGAGATTACGGAAGTTTATCAAAATTTCACTTCAAGGAATTTAAAATAAAATAGGGTAATATTTCATGTTAAAATATCAATTATTAATTAAAAATTCATTATAATTTAATTCGCAGGTTCATAAATTTATAGTGAGAGAATAAAAATATATTTCTGCTAAAAATATATATGACTTGAAATAAAAGTATAAATTCACTTTAATTTTTGCATTTGATATTGAACATTCTCAAGTATAAAACGCTGTAAATTAAACAATTCTAAAGTAAGTTTGAAACAGCATTATTTTTTATTACAAAATTTCTAAACATAGAACCTTAAATTGTTTAGTTTGTAATCTTTTAAATTTTGCATGGTCTATACAACTAAGCGAGTTTCGAATTTTAATTTAATGTAAAATTCATTAAAGTGACTAAATTAATTCACGAATCTTTAGTTAGAAGTTATTTCATTCCGTATGTTTGAATGTCAAACTTATAACTATTTAACTAATATAAATCTTTTCGAAATAAAGTGCTTGATTTTGTAATCTCTTTTATTAAAAGTTATTATTATTTTGAAGAATTTTTATTAAAATCTGCTCGGTCTTTGTACTTCCCCCACATTCGAGCATAGAACTTTTGAGATTAAAGGTCACAGCATCGGCAACTGTAGTTTGGTGATTGTGAATTCTTTCTTGTTAAAGCTCTTTCAGCTTTAACGAACGCATTCTCATCACGTATCTCGTGCTCTGCACTCGATTTTGTCAACAATGCGAACTACATTATGTTCAATTCTCTTATACTAAATGTATATGAAATTTATTTCTGTATTTCAGCCTGGGATTGTTTATTAAGATATCGCAAAATAAAGTACCAATTTTATTTATCATGATTAACTTATTATTTTTTTCTTATTTTGCATTTAATTTTATTCTCGACTACCCTGAAAAATGTATCATTTCAATAAATTTATATTATTATTCACAATAAAAATTGGTACATATTAAAACAGACGTATTTTCATTGTCTTGTTTTCATAATTAAAGAAAAAAAACCCATCCTATGAAAAAAACAATTTGTTATTAAACATTTAATTGTAACCTGTGTCGTTTTTCTATAAATTTAATTAGTTTATTTTAAATGTTATTTTTTAAGATTTGAACCAAAAATACGCATCCCAACATAAAGTGGATATAAGAAAATGTGCAGCTATAATATAGTCGAAAAATTTTGTTAAATAAAATTGTATTATAGCTTGTGTCGTTTTTCCAAAATTTTAATGTTTTTTCTTACTGACTTTCGTAAAAAGAAATATTAAAAATAAAACATTTAAGTTTTAGACAAAAGAAACAAGCTACGAGAAAAATGACTATACAAAAGTTATTCAACCAAAAAAGAGCTACAAATTTGTCATTAATCATTTTTTGATATGATGCGTAGTTTTTGTTCTTATCGTGAAAATAACATTAAAAATAATACAAATTAATTTTTTGGACAAACGACACAAGCTATGGAAAAATTGAGAGACAAAAATTGCTCACCTAAAAAAGAGCTGCACATTTTTCTTCGATAATTGTTTTATGGGACGCGTAGTCTTTGTTTTAATCGTAAAAAATAACATTAACAATAAAAAAATTAAATTTTTGTAGAATCAACAGAGGGTACAAAAAAAAATAAATAAAAGTTGTTTACTCAAAAAAGATCTACAAATTTGTTATAAATTATTTTTCGATAGGATGCGTATTTTTTGTTTAAATTGTGAAAAATAACCTTGTAAATGAACAAATCATGTTTTTCGAAAAAAGACGCAAAGTGCAATGAAATTTTAATTAATATACTCGTGTTTTTTCATAGGATGCGCGCTTTCTCTATTATGAAAACGAGACAATAAAAACGCATCTGTTTCAATATCAATGATTGTGATTGTGAATTCTCTTTTGCTAAAGCTGCTTCGGCTTTAACGAACACATTTTCATCACGTGTCTCATGAGAAAAAAAGGTTGAAAGAAAATTTTCAGATCTAATTTTAAGACAATTTTTGTTATTAAACGTTTTATTGTGCCTTGTGTCTTTTTGTCGAAAAATTTAAGCTGTTTGTTTTTAATGTCATTTTCCACGTTAAGAACAAAAACTACGCGTTTCATCAAAAAAGGATTTCTAACAAATTTGTACCTTTTTCTTCGGTAAGCAAGTTTTGTCTGATTTTCTTCTTAGCTTGTGTCGTTTGTCCAAAAATTTGATTTATTAATTTTAATGTTATTTTATTACGAATAAAGCAAAAACTACGCGCCCAATCAAAAAGCGATTAGGAACGAATTTGTAGATCTTTTCTGAGTGCACAACTTTTGTGTATGCATCTTTTGTGTATCTTGCATAGTTTGACCACAAAATTGAAATTTATTATTTTTCATTATTTTTTGTGCGATCAAAATTTGAATTTTCGATTTTTCAAGAAAATTCAAAAAGCTGTTATAAAATCTTGTAGGGCTTTGAAAAGTGCGCTATTTGGCTAAACTGTTCATTTTCGTTAGCTCATTTTTATGCAGCCAAACATCCAATCCTATAAATATTATTTTGAACCTAATGGCAATGAGTCATAAATTAGGATTATAATTGGTCGTCTAGAACTGGGACTTCAGCCTAAATTTTATTTTCAGCTTCCGTAATCCTCCAGAACATGGATCATAAGGTAGCGCCGTGCGATGACTTTTACAAATTTGCCTGTGGTAATTTCACAAAAACAACAAGAATTCCAAAAGATAAAATGTATGTCGATGCAACTACTTTTCTCGCAGAGAAAATTCAGCAGCAACTAAAAAGTAGCATTGAAGAACCAATTTGTCCCAATGAACCAAGATTCATCATACTAACGAAAAATTTTTACCAGACTTGCATGAACACGGGTGAGCGAATTTTAAAATCTAAACTTTTATACAACAAAAATGTTTCGTATGAAAAACTAATTCCTTTTCTTTCTATAGCTGCGATTGAAAAAACTGGTCTTCGTACAATATTAGGTGATTTCAAAAAATTAGGTGGCTGGCCTGTCCTGAAAGGACCCTCCTGGAATGAGAAAATCTTCGATTGGAAACAGTTAATTTATGATATGAGAAAATTGGGATACGGGACGGATTACCTTTTCCTTTTCAATGATTTCCCTGATGATGCAAACTCTTCGAAATTCGTGTTAGAAGTGCGTAATTATTTTGAAGGAGAAAAATAAAAAAATAGGATTAAATGAATTATGTTCTTTGAAAAAATTACTTTCTCTAGATTGACCAACCATCCCTCTCTATTGATCGCGCAACTTTAGTAGAAGGATTCAAGAACAAGATCGTCAGTGCCTACTACAGTTTCATGGTTGACGTGGCATTTTATTTTGGTGCAAACAGGGTTGAAGCTGAAAAAGAATTAAAGGAATCCCTTAACTTTGAAATAAAGCTTGCTAGTGTGAGTATTTTATAAATTATTATCGACCTACGAAAAATAGGGGTATAAAAGCTTCAAGAAAATTTTGGATGTCTCCAGAAAATTTACTTGACTGAAAAAAAATCAAGTTTCTCCATTCAAGTACATTTTCTGAAGTGTCTGAAGCGATGTCTTCTACTGATTTAATGGTAATTTATTTTCTGTTTATTAAAATATTTTCACTTATTATAATATTTCTTTTAAAATGTCTGAATTTATTAGTTTACATCGTCTATGGACTTATTACGGTTCAAATCTAAAATCTTGACACGGAAGTTTCATTTTGAAAAATTGATTTCAAGAAAAAATTATAAAGATTTCAAAACATTAAAAATGATATCCTATAATTTTGAAAAAGAATGTAGAAGATTTTAAAGCAATTATTTTCAATTAAGCAGGATTACAAAATTTTAGGAAAAATTTAGGTAGGTTTAAGAGATAGTCAGGAGTTCTGAGAAGGTCCAGGAATAATTTTAATATTAAGAAGATTTCAAACAATTTTCCAAAAATTTAGGAAATATTTGAGACGTTAAAAAAATATTTAGAGGTCTTGAACAAATTTTCAAATAATTTACAATTTGAAAAGATTTCTAAAAATTTAATTCAATGTGTAGACTTTTTCAGATTTTGACATAAAATTTCAAAGATTTTTAAGGATTTTGAAAGGTCATGAGATTATGAAAAAATTTCTTAGGATTCCCTGGGAAAATTAAAAGTTTTTTTTTATGTTGAAAAATTAATATAAAGAGATTATTCAAAATAGTGTTTAAAAATTTCAATAGATTTCCCAAATTGTACAAATGAAATACAAAAGGTTCGAACGAACATTTTTTTATTCCAAAAGATTTTTTCCATCTTATAAATAATTCGATTCAGTTTAAAAAATATCGAGAAATTCGAGAAGTTTTGAAGAAATTAAAAATATTTTCTAAATTAAAAGATTTCATAAAATGTATGAAATAGTAATCAATTTGGTTTAAACTTTTACAATTCCTAAATATATATTAAACTAAATCAAATTTTCCCTAAAATGTTGTGAACTTCCGTTAAATGAAAAAATTTCTCAAAAGTTCCCTGCATACTTTTTCGACATATCTGAAATTTTGCAAAATATTTTTGAATTTCCTCAAGCATCATAGGAAAATTATTTTTAAGGAAATTAAAAAATAAATAAATGCAAATAGTAAATAGTTATTTAAAATTGTAAAGTTGCAATAAGAATTATTATTTTCCCCCTCAAATAAGAATTTAGTTGAAATTTCCTTCTCTCTCAACTGAAAAACCTTTTCGTGGTTAAAAATTTAACTATATTGTTAAAGATTCGTCTTTTTCATTGTATTCAATTGCTTTTTATTTAAAATTGAAACATTTCTGGTTAAAAATGAATTGTAACATTTTTCTTCAAGAATTCATATTTTTTAGTTAAAAATTCAATTATTTGGTTGAAAAGTAACTTTTTGTTAAAATTTTGATTTGACATATCTGACATCTTCAAAAATATTTTTTAATTTTTTGAAGAATCTCAGGAAAATTACAGTCATATAAACTTGAAATTCAATAAACGTATAATCTTGAAAAATAAATAGTTATTAGAAATTTTTATTTTGTATAAACAATCATTCTGATCGAAATAATACAAACGCGCGTAGCACACGATTGATTATGCAGATAAATATTAAAAATAAGGTGCCACAGACTTTACTTTACCAAGAGTTTATCGATTTTTAATTTTTTGGACAATCTATTTTTTAATTGTATGAGATGAATAGCTTCAATTCTCTTCAAATAGTAGAAATTGTTCTCAATACCTTCAATTTTTCCTTGATAACGAACAAATTTTGTTGGAAAATCTAATTTTCGGCATAAAAACATTCATATAGCGACCGCTGACCATATATAATTTTGCACATCCAGAAAAAAAATCATTTTCTCACCAAATGAAAGGAATGACCGATTCAAGGACTTGAAAAATCTAAAAAGAGGATTTCATAATAGACCCTGGGTTTGTTTTTCACAAAATCGATTATATGTTTTCATTTTATCAACTTTGCTTCTTGTTAGGCTTTAGATCACTAGTTGATTAAAAAGTGTATCATTTCAGAAAAACTTAAATATTTCTGTTTTATTTTATGATCAAAATTTGGCGATAATAATTAATTTTGTCAATCCAAATATCCTTTTTGAAAAACCGTGTCCGCTTTTAAATAGGATCCATTTATTAAAATATTTCAAAATCCTAGATCTCCATGAAAGACGAAGATAGACGTAATATGACTGCTCTCGATAAACCAATGAAAGTATGCGAGCTTGCAGAAAAATATCCGAGTATTCCTTGGAAGAAATACTTCAACTCAGTTTTCTCAACTCGAAAATCCAGCAACGTAATTGGTGATAATGAACCAATAATAGTGAGCGCTCTTGCTTTTTTTGAAAAGTTTGTAAAGCTGATAAAGGATACACCAAAAAGGGTGCTGGCTAATTACCTGTTCTGGAGAGCGACTATGGATAATTTACAATATTTAACTGATAAAATTCGAAATCGAAAAATAAAGTTCACAAGTCTGCAAGATGGTCAAACTGACAGACCACCTAGATGGAAGGAATGCCTCGAAATAACTAGTCGTCAGCTTCAGTTGAGTACTGGTGCTATGTATGTTAGGAAATACTTCAGTCCAGCATCTAAGAAAAGTGCAGAAGAATTAACAGTCGATCTCAAACAACAGTTGAAGAAAATTCTAAAAAAGGTTAGATTTTCTTATAAACTATTTCAAACTCTAGTTTTGGGAAAAGATGTTAGATGAAAAATCATAGACTGGGACAGAAAATAATTCAATTTTTTAAAATGGGAAAAGAATAAGAATTAATATAAGAAAAATTTACGAGTACAAATATACCGGAAAAATCCTTCATATTTTTGTCTAGCAACACTTTTTTGAGACGGTACACTTTTGGGACAGGAGTCTCATCAGCTTTTCTAGAAATAAAAAAAAATGGAACGTTTTTAGTACTTTGGTCCCAAAGATTATTTAGGGCTGCCAAAAATTAAAAATGAAACATTTAAGTGCTACTTTTGCAGTACTTTTGTCCTAAGGAAGTCCTGTTCAAACGGGACATATTCTTTACTTTTTTATTACTTTTACTTCTATTTCAGCAACAAAAAAATTAATTTTTAGTCACTTATTTCTACTTTCAACCAAGTAGTTGAATCTTCAACAAGAAAAGATTTTTTAAACCAAAAACAACTGAGTTCAACCAAAAAGACGAGTTTTCAACCAAATAGTTGAATTCTTAACGAAACTCGCTGCGAATTCGATCTCGGGTGTTTCCAGTTTGTTCGTATTTACAATTTTATGGTGCTCATTTAACGAGCAGTTTCCTTCCTTATTATAATTAATTAGCAAATATATTTGCTTACTGATAGAGGAAGTCAAAATATGAGAATCTGAATAGGCCATTAAAAATGTTTGAAATCAAAGAGCTTTTTCTATTCTAACATGAACTTTGAATTATCAATTTTCTATTTGAAACAGATTTTTCAAATTATATAAATGACCATAACTTTCTTACTCTTCAATAAAATGTATTAATATCACAGGTCAATCGACTCGTCTCGAACTCGTCTGTCAGTTTTTAGATATTGGTGGTGAAAATGAGCCCTCGAAATTTGAACAAAATAGTTAAATCGTAAAAAAAAAACAGATTAACTTTCAACCAAACGGCTACAATCTTCAAAAAATATTCAAATTTCTACCAAAAGGACAATTTTTCAAGAAAATGCCTGAACTTTCAACCCAAAAAGATTTTTATTTTAAATTGAAAAAGAGTTGAATTCTACCAAAAAAGGCGAATTTTCAATCAAACAGTTGAATCTTTAACCAAAAAAAATTAATTTTTAACCAAAAAATTGCATTTGTAACCACAAGATATGAAATTTCTACCATAAGATATGAATTTTGAAACTAGAAATACGAATTCCAAACAAAACAGTTGAATATTAAATTAAGAAAGATTTTTCAGTCAAGAAAAAAGAATCAACCAAATTGTTGAATTTTCAAGCCTGAAAGGCCAATTTTCTACAAAAAAGTTAAATATTTGTTATCCGAAAATGTATATTGTCATCAAAAAATTAATTTACAACCAAATAGTTGACCTTTCCACGAATTTATTTATTTTTTAGCCTAAAAGACAAATTTTCTACAAAACTTTTCCAATGAATGGATCTCATAGTTTATAAAATTCTAATTTTAAAAACGTCCATAAAATATTTGTTACGTATTCTTTACTATTTTTAATTCAATGTTGAAATATTAATTTTCTATCACGATGTCGATTGGAGGGCCCCTCTGACAACAAAGGGGTCGGATTTTCCACCAATCACAGCTTACGTGTGAGTGATTCATAAGTGTCTTCTTCTATGCCGATGTTTTGTTTTAGTTATCTGCATGTCGAAAATAGAAGTCGCAAATTATTGTTAAAAAAATGTCAAAGGAGGCTTTCGTAAAAAGTCACATGGATAATTATGAGAATCTCTTAGTCACGTGACACCCACTTGATACCAACTTGAATAAGTGTTTTCCCGCCTTCAATTTTTAATTATTTTTTTCTGTTGAACGACTCAACAGAAAAAAAATTAGAAAGCACTTTTAGTTTAGATTAAAATTATGTATTAAAAAATTATTTTATCCAAAATTACGAAGCAACCCTATTTGCAACAGAAGCAGATACATTTTCTACTAAAAATTTGAATTTTTGACTTGAATGGCATCAGGATCGCTGAAAAAACTGTTTTATCAACAACAAAAACGCACCCTAAGTAGTTAAAACACCGAAAAACTACAAAATTCCTGGACTACATCTCTTACTTGATCTTACTCTTGTTTTAGATCGACTGGATGGACGCCAAAACAAGGATGAGTGCTTTGGATAAACTTGAATCTATGAAAAACTTAATTGGATATCCTGATGAATTTTTCGATAACAAGAAACTTGAAGAATTCTACAGGAAGTTGGTGATAAGCCCAAATGATTACCTTCATGCCGCTTTAAACGTATCCTTGTTCGTGGCTGATTATTCTTTTAGTCAATTGAGGACGACTGCGATCAAATTAGATTGGAGGGATCACGGTGATGCTAATTCAGTAAACGCTAAATATGATGTTCAGGGAAACGGCATTAGTAAGTCTATTTTATTAATTGATTTTTGAGAAACTTTAAAATGGTTTTTGTCCAAGATTGCAAGAATTATCATATTATTTCTTGAGAGTTTATCTCAGAAAAAAAATTTCTTTCAATGTAAGTTTGCGAAATTAAGAAGTTTATATATTTATGTAATATAAATTATAATTTGTTAGTTGTCCTTGCTGGAATTCTACAAGGCATTTTCTACAATAAGGATAACACTCAATACCTGAACTATGCTGGGATTGGGTCTACTATAGGACATGAAATCACTCATGCTTTCGATGACATGGGTAGCCAATTTGACAAAAATGGAGACCTTAAAAATTGGTGGACTCCAGAAACTAGGAAAAAATTTCTTGAGAAAGCTGCTTGTATTATTCGGCAGTACGGAAATTATACTACAGAAGAAACCGGCGAAAAAGTACGTATATGTACCTACTCTTTAAATATGAAAGTGTGAAAAATTACCTAACCGAAATAGTTGTTAGACATTTCACCGTCAGCCTCCTGATCCAAAAATCCTAATGGGTACCAGTCCAAAAGATCAGCAGTTTTCGAGATAGGTGGGGTTGAAAGCGAAAAATATGACCACAAGCGAATCTAATGTCCCGCTCGAAACTTGAAGATGAGGTGCAGATTTTTCAATAAAATGTGATCAGCACAATCACTGACAATACTGGAAACACTGAAAAGACCAATCCAGCTAATAAGGGCAACAAAATGGCGCTGCCCTGGTAATAATAGGCTAAATAATTGGACTGTCCTGGCAATGTAAATACTGTTCGAAATATGAAAGGTAGAAGACAGTTCAGTCAATGAATACACGATTGCAGATCAGTCCATTCATGAAAGAGAAAGCCAGTCTAGCCACTAGAGGCAATGTAATGGGCAAGAAACATTCTGGCAATTAAGACAAGACTAGAGATCAGTCCAACCGATGAAGGCAAGACACTTTAGTAGTCCAGCCAGTTAAGACAAGGCTATAGATCTGTCTAATTAACAGAGGCCAGACATGTTATTAGTTCAGTGAGTTGAGACAAGACTATAGATCAGTCTAACAAACGAAAGAAATCTTGTCCAAACTGGTTAGACTACCAAAGTGTCTTGCTTCTCTTGGTTGGACTAATCTATAATCTTATTTTCAATTGGCTAAACTACCAAAGTGTCTTGCCTTTGTCGGTTGGACTGATCCCTAATCTTGTCCTAATTGGCTGGACTACTGAATATATTTGATAGTCCAGAATGTTTTTTGACCCCCATGAAGTTGGCCCCCCGAAGTTCACATTTTTTTAATTTTATTTTTACATACGTTTGTACGTCGTTTGTACTGTTTGTACATTCAACATTTTCGTTTGTACCCTCTTGGTTACCAAATAAGGGGCAAAATTGATTTCGGGGGGCTAACTTCACGCATCCCCCCGAAATTAAAATTTCTCGAATTTTCTTTTTGCATACGTTTGTACGTCGTTTGTACTGTTTGTACCTCCGACATTTTCGTTTGTACCCTCTTGGTTGCCCAGATATAGACAAATCAAAATTTCGTGCCTGCCCCCCGAAATTTGAATTTTTTAAGATTTCTTGTTCCATACGTTTGTATATCGTTTGTACTGTTTGTACATCCAATTTTCTATCTATTTTACATGGAGAATCTTCAGACCTATTTCTGTTAATAGTACTAGGGGTAGATTTTTGGGATTTTTTAAATATTATCGTGTGGTTGGAAGCATATTTTGGACTTTTCTAAAGGTTAACTTTGTCACCATTATCAGATAAAAATGGATTGTCTTGTTTAAGTGAAGAATTTTCGGACCTGTTTCGTTAAGAATACTAGGGGCGGATTTTTGAGATTTTTTTAACATTATTATGTTATAATTTTGTGAATATTATCAGCTTAAAAATGTACTGTCAGCTTTACGTGGAGAATCTTTTGAGCTGTTCCTTCAGGAATACAAGGGGTGGATTTTAAAATTTTTTAAATATTACTACGAGGTTGCAAGCATACTTTGGACTTTTTTGAAGGTCATTTTGGTGAATATTATCATCTGAAAAATTTATTTCCTGTTTTACGTAAAGAATCTCTGGACCTGTTTCTTTATGAATACTTGGGGTGGATTTTTGTGATTTTAGAAATATATTATTCGGTTGCAAGCATACTTTGAATTTTTCTGATGGTCAATTTGTGACCGTTATTAGCTAGAAAGAAAATTGGAAAAAAATTCAAATTTCGGGGGGCAGACACGAAATTTTG
>CAKNYM010051835.1:0-11442 GCA_932195095.1 Andricus curvator | reverse complement strand
TTTCGGGGGGCAGACACGAAATTTTGATTTGTCTATATCTGGGCAACTAAGAGGGTACAAACGAAAATGTCGGAGGTACAAACAGTACAAACGACGTACAAACGTATGCAAAAAGAAAATTCGAGACATTTTAATTTCGGGGGGATGCGTGAAGTTAGCCCCCCGAAATCAATTTTGCCCCTTATTTGGTAACCAAGAGGGTACAAACGAAAATGTTGAATGTACAAACAGTACAAACGACGTACAAACGTATGTAAAAATAAAATTAAAAAAATGTGAACTTCGGGGGGCCAACTTCATGGGGGTTGTTTTTTGCCTTGATTATTTTGAAAAATCTTGATATCGCGAGGGCAGTCCCATTACATTGCCTCAAGTGGCTGGACTGGCTTTTCCTTTGATAATTGGACTGATTTACTGCCATGCATTCATTGACTTAACTGACTTAACCTTCAATGTTTTGAACAGTATTCGCATTGCCAGAATAGCCCCATGATTTCGCCTATTATTACCAGACAGCGCCATTTTGTTGCCCTTATTAGCTGGGCTGGCAATTACAAAGTTTCCAGTATTATCAGTAATTGTTCTGATCACATTTTATTGAGAAATCTGCACCCCATCTTCAAGTTTCGAGATGGACATTAGATTCGCTTGTGATCAGGAGGCTTTGAACTATATCATTTTGCAATTTCAGCCAATTTGACGGGGGCCGGATTTTAATGTAAAGTATGCGCGGTTCTTTGCTAGGTTCAATACTTTTTCCAGAATTTGACCAATGTTCAAGGGGTTAGTAATCTCAAAAAATTTTGTAGGATTTTCAAAGATTTTGAGGGGTTTCAAAGAATTTTGCAACATTTGAGGAGTCCTATCGAGACGTTAATTAGGCCGTGGGAACCTCCCCCTTTCATATTTTACCAACCCTACAACCCCTAAATACACCTACTTACTCTCGCCTTACTTCACCCTGCAACCCCACACCCAACTTCTTCATACACTATTCCCACCTCTCCTTGCTTTCCCAGCTAACACTCCCCTTCCCCTAATCTCCTTTTCCAGTCATAACTTTCCCTCTCCTACTCACCCTCATTTTTAATCATTTCCACTACTCCCCCTCATTCACATTCATTTCCCCTACTGGCCCCGTCGATCATTTCGCCTTGTTTTTTCTGATTTCCCCTACTTTCCCTTCCATAATTTTTACTAATTTCCCGTATTTCATCCATTCCCCGTCCCCTACTTTCCCTTCCGTTTATTTTCCCTCACTTCCTTTACTTCCCTACCCCTTATTCCCCCTCATCTCCCCTTATTTCCTCTCACTTTTACTACTTACCGGCCCCTCATTCCGCCTCACGTCTCCTACTTTTCCTCCCCTCAATGCGACACATTTCCCCTATATACCCTTTCCTCATTCTCCCTCACTTCCGATACTTCCTCTCCTCTCATTTCCCCTTACTTCCCATACTTCTCCTACCCTCATTTGCCACGTGTTCCCTGCTAGCTCTCCCCTCTCACTTTCACTCATTTCCCCTACAGCATGTGCCCTTATTTCCCCTCTATTTTCCTACTTCCTCACCCCTCATTTCCCTACATTTCAATCTCTTATTTTTTCTCACTTACCCTACTTACTCGCCCCTTATATCCCCTCAATTTACCTATTTTGCCCCTTCTATGCCTCCCCTTATTTCGTCACACGTTCCCACTTGCTCGCGCTTTATTCCTACTTATTTCCCCTGCTTCATCTCTCGTCATTTCCCTACTTCCTCAACCCTTATTTCCCTTCACTTCGCCTACTTCCCCTTCCCGGATTTCCCCTCACTTACACTATTTTCCCGCCCACAATTCCTTCTTTTATTACCTGTTTCCCCTTTTCTTTTCCTCTTTTCATTTTTCCTCGCTTCTGCTACTTTGCCGTTCCTTATTTTGCCTCATTTTTTCTCAGTCCAACTCTCTTCAATTTCCCTTATTTTTCTCATTTCCTTCACTTCTTCAACTTTCCTTCTCTAAATGCCCTTTGCTTCTCCTACTATTCCTCCTTTACTTTCCCCTACATCATCTACTTACTCTCTCGTACTTGCCCTCCCGGAATTTCACCTCACTTTCTCTAATTCCCTACCCGTCATTTCCCCTTACTTTTCCTACTTACGCTCCCCGCATTTCGCCTCACGTCTCCGGCTCTCACACCCCTCACTGCCACTAATTTCCTCACCTTACCATGCTCTGATTGCCCCTTACTTCCCTTAGTTTCTCTCCCCTTATTTTTCCTCAATTCCCTCCCCGATTTAACCTCACTTCCCTTCATTTCCCCTTATTCTCCTCTCCTTATTTCCCCTTACTTTTCATCCTTGGAAAAAGTATTGGACGGACACCCGACCGAAATTATAAGGGTTTTCTGCGCGGGGCTATGAAACCCTTAAAAATGAATTATTTTGTACAAAAAATATGATGCATCGATAAACTGAAATACAAAATATTTACCAATTTTCAGTTGAATGGTGTCCTAACGCAAGGGGAAAACATTGCCGACAACGGAGGAGTAAAAATATCGTACCTAGCTTATCAAGATTGGGTTCAACAACACGGTAACGAACCCAAATTGCCTGGATTAGACTATTCCCCGTCACAGCTTTATTGGATATATTCAGCTACGCAATTTTGTTCTAAATATACACCAGAGTTAATCAAAATGGTAATTGCGTCAAATTCTCATAGTCCAGCAAAATTCAGAATCATAGGTCCATTTTCTAACAGGCCAGAATTTGCTAGAGACTTTAATTGTCCAGTGGGTTCCAAAATGAATCCAGTTAAGAAGTGTTCCGTATGGTAAAATTACAAAAAACTGTAAAGTGTTGAAACCGCAAGATCGGTAGAGTCATTGCTTGGATGATTTTATGAATGTACTTCAATGTTACAGTAAATACCAAGTTGATCAATTTGATCCCGAAATTGAATAAAAATGATATGGAACACTTTTATAGAGATTTCTGATTTTTCATTTGATCATCAAATTCGTATCAGAATGATCTGATTTTCAAGATCAAGTGCCTGTCATGAATTTGCATGAACAGTAACTGTCAAGTGTCAGTTTTCATTTCATGAACAATTCATGACCGTCTACATGCACTTGAAATTAGAAAACTGAACTTCCGAAGAAATTTCTACATTTTTGTCAACGAAAAGTCATTATGTGCCGACAAATACTTGAACTACGTCAATCTAAAGAAACACTTTTTGAAGGTAATAACATTTTCAGAGCTGAAGAGAATTTATAGAAAAATATTGGAAAAAGGGAATCTTTCTCCCAACCTGAAATTCAAAATATTCTGGAACATTTCTTGTTTGTCCTACATAAGAAGTTGCAAATCTTCCGGAAGTAGAAGTGTAAACTAGGTAAATCTATAGAAACTCTTTTAGAAATGAAAATAATTAATTTTACGAGTTGAATATTCGATTTTTTGTTTGCATTTTGATTTTTTTGTTCGAAAATTTAACAATTTCAGTTGACGATTTATCTCTAGTTGAAAATTCCTCTATTTTGTTGAACATTATTTTAGGTTTGGGACGTCTACTATTATATTTTTGTTTAAAAATTAATATTTTTTAGTTGAAAATTTTATTATTTGTTAGTCAATTAAATTATTCTGTTCAAAATTTTTCTTGATGTGTTCAAAAATGAACTAGTTGGTTAAAAATTAACTTTTTTTAAAATTCATATTTGCGAGTTGAGTATGCAACTCCTTTGTAGAAAATTTGCCATTTTGGCTTGAAAATTCAACAATTTGGTTATATTTTTTTTCGCTCTTGACCAACAATATTTCCTTGGTTGCAAATGCAACTCTTTTGTTAAAAATTTCTTCTTTTAATTCGAAAATTCATCTCTTCTAGTAGAAATTTTCACTTTTTTTATAGGCAACAGTTTGATTAAAAATTAATGTGTTTCGGATGAGCATTTAATTATTCGGCGGAAAATTCATGTATTTGGTTAAACTCCTTTGTTTAAACCTATTTTGGTTGGTTTCAAATTCAATCATTTTGTTGAATTTTTTTTTGCTGATAAATAATTTTTTTAACTTAAAATTGAACTATTCCACTTTTTATTTGAAATTCATCTTTTTTGATTGAAAATCATCAAGGTTTAAAATTAATCTTTTTCATTGAAAATTGTTTCTTGGTTAAAAGATGAACTGCTTTATCTAAAATTCGTCTTTTTGGTTGAATTAATTTGTTTTTCATTTAAGCTTCAAATATTTTTTGGTCGAAATATCAACTAATTACACTTTTCGTTGAAAATCCATGTATTTTCCTCAAAATTTATCTTTGGTAATGGAAAAATATTATTCTTAATTAAAAATTATCTGTTCCGGTAAAGTACTGAACCTAGAAATTTAATTTAAAAAAAAATGTCACTCGGCAGATATGTAGAAAGCTACATAAAAAATAATTTTTAATCATGAAAGTATTGTAAACATACATAAAAAAATCTGCCCGCTGCGCGAGCACATCCTGGTCACTCGCTGCGCGCGCGGCTTGGTGATTGTGGATTCTCTATTGTTAAAGCTCCTTCGGTTTTAGCGAACACATTCTTATCAGGCATTTCCTGCTTCACACTCGATTTTGTCCAAAGTGTAAACTTTTCTACATTAAGTTCAACTCTATTATATCAAATAAATATTTTTTTTCTGTACCTTGGTTTGGGACTGCTTAATCAGATATTGCAAAATAATGTACAAATTCCCTTTTTTATGTTTACTTTCATATTTGTTCCTTATTTTGCACTAACTTTGATTCTCAGCTACCCTGGAAAATGCATTATTTCAATAAATGTATATTATTAAAATTCAAAATATGCAATGATATTAAAACAGATCTGATTTCATTTTCTTATTTTTATGATTAACAAACAATGCGCATCCTGTAAGAAAACACTTATGTTAATTAAAATTTTACTGCACATTGTGTTGTTTTTTGGAAAAGTTAATTTTTTTATTTTCGAAGTTATTTCTTACGATATAAAGAAAAACCAAGCATCCTACCAAAAAATGATTCTGCACAAAATTGCAGTTCTTTTTCAAGTGAACGATTCTTGTCAATTCATCTTTTTTTGTATCTTGCATAGTTTGAACGTAAAATGGAATTTTTCATTCCTTTTGTGCGATCAAAATTTGAATTTTCGATTTTTCAAGAAAACTAAAAAAGTTGTTATGATAATTTTGTAGGGCTTTCACGAAACAACGTTTTTCTTCTCCTGATTTTTTTCATCTCGTGCGTTGCACAGTGGAAGGTATTGGGAATTTACTGTTCATAATCCACTATAGCCTACAATTCTGGACTGATTTTGATGTTTTTTATAAATACTCAGGAATAGTTCCTGCAGGATGACTTCAGGCCCAATTTTTCTCTGTGGAATTTATTATTTAAACAAGAGTTTTTCCTTGTAGTTTTTCGCGGGCTTTCTCAATTTTGTTTAATCTGTCGTAATAAAACAGCAAAATAACACATAATATGTACTAACTCAACTGAGTTAGTACGGGGACCACTTTGCTACCTGTTCGTCTTCCTTTCACTTTGATTTGCTTTTTCTCGTCAACTCATTATCGATCTTAAGGCTGGTTTCTTCGTTCCACGTCACATATGTTAACACTGTAATATTTCTGTCGTGCAATTTTAATCAAAAATCAAGTGATATCTGTGTTATAAAAGGTTTTATAAATTAGGAAACTGATGAACAAATCAGTAGTAAACTCGTTCTCAAAATTGGTAAAACGAATTACTCCGGGATCCCACCACAGATCTTTTTTTAGACACGTGAAATATTAATTACTTGACATTGATTTTGCTAGTTTTATTTCAGTACCGAAAATGAAATTTTCGAATTTTTCATAGACGCTAATTAGGATACAAGTTCCTAAGATAATTTCCATTTTAACTATGTGGTACAAAAAAAAATTATAATAAAGTCTAAAATAAAAATTCTTGCTACAATTGATGTTCCCATGTTCTATCAAAAATCTTTTAGTCTATGCATAGGAAAACTTTGGAAATCTTTGCTGAGCTTTTCCTGATTTATTATAACGTGAAAATAACAAAGATTATATTGCTGTGCCGTTTAAATGTTTTATCAGCTTCTGTATTTTTGATTGTTTCGATGCCTAAATTGACTATTTTAGTAGTGCTTTGGTGGTATTAAAGTAGGTGTATGCACTGAGTTCTACGAGATCTCTCACAAACAAAAAGTCCGTAGGGTCTGCAGTCATCGCCACTCCAGCTTCAGCTTTGCTGATGAGGATTCCAAAGTCTCTTCTTTCTTCACGGGCGATGTTATTCTTGACGCTGGGGCCCCAGTCTCTCAGTGTCTAGGAACTTCCAACCGCAATGCTTTTTCAGAGGATACTCTACTCAGCAGTCACAATTCCCTGTTGAGTTGAACGAAGAGGAATCCCTCGTGAAAAGAAATACCGACTTAAGATCACTTTAAGACCAGTTTCAAACAACGTTTGGTCTTTTTCTGGTCTGTACCTTTCAGCCTATACCTGCATCATTTTTAGAGCATTGGAATAGACACCACTCTCTCCCTCTCTCTGAAATAAGGCATATCAACATATCAACATATCATACCATATCAACAGATGAGCTATACCTAAACGTTCTAAAGAACCTGGGCTGATTTATGAGCATTTATGAGATCTAGAGGCTTCAACCAGTTTCCGTTATATTTATGGAACTTTTATGGTCCTGACTCGTGATGACCCTAATAATGATGGAATATTGGGGTTCCAAACTGCCGACCGGGGCAAAAGCACTGTGGTCTTCTGGGGACCAGTAAAGATCAGTTTAACTTTAAGACAGGACTTTACCTGCCTATACTGTGATCATGAGTTGGTCTTTCTTTTCACGAGAGATACGTCCCCCACGCAGCCCGCCCCAAAAAATCCAACAGAACGAATCCGTCATCAACAACCTGCTCCTACAACCCTCAGTAGCCAACCTCTTGCTGACCCTGATCATATTGCCTTGATGATCCTAACCAAACTGAATATGATTTGCGACCGCCTCGATAAAGTGGAAGCGACTGGAGCGAGAATAAGTGAAACCTTGAAACTGCAAAGTTCTGATTCGGCTTCTGATTCGGCTTAACTTCAATCTATCACCGTTCAAAACGATAACCTTCTGAGCAAAATTAAGTCGGTGTGTTCCAGAATCTCCAAAGTTAAAGCTTCACAAAAGCAGCTAGCAAAAGATTATTCCACTCAGAAAGCAGCCATCGAAAACCTTCAAGTTTTACATGGAGAAAGGATTACCCGCTTGGACGATGCGATCAGGGACAGAGAGGTAATTATTACTGGTCTTCCAATATTTGCTCACGAAGATCTCACAAGTATTGTAGAGAAAATTGGGGGTTTGTCTGGCTCCAAACTACTGGAGAGGGACACTGAAAATGTCATTCGCATTCCATCCAAAGCTCAGAACCAGCCGAAACCAGTATTAATGATGATAATTTATTTATTAAGTCACTCTAGGGCTGAAGACCCCTCTAAGGAACAAGTGATACATGTACTAGAACTTATAGCTATGTACAAACTAGAGTCGAAGTAGGATTACAGTTGTGGTTACATAATATTGTATACAATTAAGTTATGTATAAAGTGCAAAAGAAAATTGGTTACTATTGTGAGTACTGTGTAAAGAATACAGTTATATATATATATATATATATATATATATATATATGTTGCATGAAGCATTTCCACGAACTACCAATGAGTGATTTCAAGTGTAGGATTGTCTATATGAAGCAAATAATCAAAAAATAATTTTCAAAAGTGAAAGATTGAAGGTACATCTCTGGTCGTACTAGGTATCTTGCTCCATAGACGTGGTCCCCTAACTATGAAGGATCTTTGCAGCTTACATTTTCTATGTATCGAAAGTGTGAGGACCATTTTTCTTTCACGAAGCCTCGACTGAGTGGGTTTATTGTTATCTCTGATTACAAACAGATCTAACAGATGCTGTGGCGTTTGACTGTAGAAAAGATTGAAAAGTAAGCTGCGCATAAAAATTTGTCTTCTCTTAATCACTTTCAGAAGTCCAGCCCTTAAGCGATATGGATCGAATGTCTGCATTGAGTGCTCGCTAGAGTTTGACATTAGGTTCCTCCGTAATGTCATTGTATAAAATACTTCCATAATCGAAATACGGGAGAATTAGGCTCTTTACCAAAAGAATCCTCGTAGCCGTGGGTAAGGATTCCTTGTTTCTTTTGAGCTGTTGCAACACCGTGAAACCCTTTCTCGAAATGCCAACTACTTCCTGGCTGCAGGAGAGAGTGCGGGTAAGCATATAGCCCAAATCCCTTACAACTTTAACAAATTCAATCTTAAGGCCATCAATTTGGAGTGACGGAAAGGTCCTTAAAGTTTCTAAGGACGGGCAGGGAGGCGATCCGATAATAATTGCTTAGTATTGGTCGGATTCAGTGCCAGCCCATAATTCTGTGCCCATTGTACCAGTAAGTCGATGTCCTCCTGTACCAATTCCAGCATACTTTTAAGGAAGGCGATTGGGCCCGAAAGATACAATTTGAAATCGTCCGCGTACTTATGATATTTGCAGTAATTAGGTTCAGCACCTGAGTCCGATGTGTATACATTGAAGAGAAGGGGTGCTGAAATCGTGCCCTGTGGGACTCCACTCTCAATCCTAGCCCATTCAGACCGTTCGCCTTTTCTATTGACTACTTGTAGAGATCAATTTGTTAAGTATGATTCAAACCACGCAATTACAGTACTGGATATATTAAACGTTTTTAGTTTGCGTAAAAGAAGTTCGTGATTGACTGAATCAAACGCTTCGGAAAAATCAAATAATACCACTATCGTGATCTCCCTCCTATCAATAGCGATTTCAAAATCAGTTGTCACGTTTAGGAAAGCCGTCACCATGCTGTGTTTGGCCAGAAAGCCAGATTGCACAGGATCAGTCAACTTATTAGTATCAAGATACTTTGTAAGCTGCATATGGACTATCTCTTCCAATGGTTTTGTTGCTGCACATAAAATTAAAATCGGCCTAAAATCTTTGGTGGAGACTGGACAAGCAGTCTTAGTAATTGATAATAATTATATTTTATAATTTAATATAATATAATTTATATTTTAATTAAATTATATAATTAGATTAAAATATATAATTTAATTAAATAATTAAATATAATTATATATTAAAATAAACCACAATATATAATTGGGCTTCATATTTCGTGCGTTTTTTGTCCTTTCTTTGCCGTGATATTATCATCGGCTGGTGCCGAGAATTCAATCACGTAAATGATCTTCGTCTTCAGATCTTGGAGGACAATCTCAGGCTTTGTAGCACTGATACATTGAGTGGTGGGAAATATGAAATTCCAGAAGATCTTGCAATGATCATTCTCCACAACAGACTCAAGTTCCCCCTGGGCGTATGGCAAGACTGACAATAGATCAACACCATAGAAGTGCCGAAGATGGTAATATAAAACTTTCAGAGCTTCATTGTGTCCCAGTATGTACCGTAGCATGCATACTTTGAGCATTCACTGAGAACATGTCCAAGTGTTTCTGGCTTTTGCTTGCACGCTCGGCAGTTGGTATCGCCCACAGGTACATCCATTATGTTTGGCAGGCCACATATAGGTATCCAGAGTTTTGCCTCATAGCACAATAGATAGAGGCAAGAGGGAGTGACAGAAAAGTATCGGAGTCTCCTTGGAAGACCCCCCTCTTATATGTCATATAGCTGTATAAAGCACAAGCTCTTTTATGCATCTCACTTTTTTTTGTTGCACCTTGAGACACTCAAGGAGCTTAAGAAGTAGCTCATGGTTAGTGTTATCGAATGCCTTACGATAATCAATTCAAGCTACGTTATTCAACTATTGCAATCTATACAGGCTCGATAGATTTTAATATCCTCTCTTTGAGGATGCTAGTTTATAGCTTGTAGCTGGTGTTTAAACAAGCGATGGGCCTGTAGTTCTTTAGACTTGTAACATCTCTCTTCTTGGCGATCAGTACCTTGCGTCCCTCCACTAGCCACTGCGGGATGGGTTTTTATCCATTTAAGAACGTAGTAAATATACGAGCTAGATGTCGGTGCGTAGAAGTGATCTTCCATCAAAAGTTGTTGATTTTATCTGGCCCTGGCGCTGAAAAGTTCTTAGTTCTGGCGATAACTTTCTTCACTTCTTCAGCACTAATTTGTGGACACACTTCCTCTGGACCTTCAACCTTTTCCTTTGGCGTAGATTATTATTATTATTATCATTTATACGTTCAATTAGTCGATCTGTATCTATCACGGAAAAACGTAATTGCTTAAATGTTAAGTGACTATTCTATGATTCCTGTATAGAGAAAAAACTCTGATGCAATTTCAGGGAATTTGAATAAATAGTAGAAGAGAAGTCGAGTAATTTTTAAAAACAGAGTCACTGGAAAAAGGCTATTAATGCTCATAAAAAAGTATTTCAAAAACCAAGCAATCCATTGTAAAAAATAATAAACACTTCTCTATAATAATAATAATACTATTTATTGAGAGACTATACAGTCCATTTACAGAATACTTGGCCTATTTCTGAACAACAATACAGAAAAAGAACAAACAAAAAAGATACATATCCATCTAAAATCATACTTAAGCCTACATTAAAAAGATAAAAAACGCGTTGCAATTACATTTGGCGCCGGTCGATCACAGTTAAAATATACGCTCCTTTAACATTTCTGTTATCATTTTAACAAATTTTTTTGAGATCGCGACATTTGAAGTCGATAAAGTATCCTTCCAAAACGATTCAAGGTCAAAGCATTGAGCTAACTCTTGAAAATAACTGAGTCGGGAATTATTGAAGCGTGGGCAATCGACCAGGAAGTGGTGAAAATCATCTTTTGCATCACCACAGTATAGAAACAACTCTCCTTTAGGCAGGTTACATGAAATCTGATCAATAATTATGTGTCTAGAATATTCATTAATAAAGCGGACTTGTGAAAAAAATTTTTTATAGTTAAGATTCATTCTGTTGAAAAGGTAAGGTTGAACTCCTATTTTTAAGTGCAGGTGAGGCCATATCTGCAGACTCCTTCATTGGGCGCGCCCTAAAAGATCTCTTTTTATTAAAAATCTTTCGTATTCCTGAAGTATTTGATCCTTACTTCCTGCGAGTGCCTCTAAGCTGGCAGAGTCCCACAGCTCGACCAAGTTGGCTTCTCTGAAAAAATGGTTCAACCGATTGAACCAGTTGGAACCAACCCTTCCTTGATCGGACCTCGCCAATCCAATGAGACGCAACAGACACTGTCTTGGGAACCGAGTATTTTCCATTTTACATATTTTTTCCAGCATCACTGGGCGTGCATTAAGGCGCTTCGTCAGGCTTGATTTTTAGCCCATGTATTCGTTTTG